>JBBPBP010001269.1:1058-12675 GCA_037974735.1 Cicer chorassanicum
ACATTTAGGTCATTTTCGTCCTCCCAAGGCTTATTCTCGTACAATTAGGGTTTTTAACCAATCTTCTGCATCCAATAAATACATTTGTGTCATTGGTTGAACATTTAGGTCATTTTCGTCCTCCCTAGGCTTATTCTCGTCCAATTAGGGTTTTTAACCAATCTTGTGCATCCAATAAGTGATTTTGTTTCATTGGTTGAACATTTAGGTCATTTTCGTCCTCCCAAGGCTAATTCTCGTCCAATTAGGGTTTTGAACCAATCTTGTGCATCCAATAAGTGATTTTGTTTCATTGGTTGAACATTTAAGTCAATTTCGTCCTCCCAATGCTTAGTCTCGTCCAATTAGGCTTTTTAACCAATCTTGTGCATCCAATAAGTGATTTTGTGTCATTGGTTGAACATTTAGGTCATTTTCGTCCTCCCTAGGCTTATTCTCGTCCAATTATGGTTTTGAACCAATCTTGTGAATCCAATAAGTGAGTTTGTGTTATTGTTTGAACATTTAGGTCATTTTTGTCCTCCCAATGCTTATTCTCGTCCAATTAGGGTTTTTAACCAATCTTGTGCATCCAATAAGTGATTTTGTGTCATTGGTTGAACATTTAGGTCATTTTCGTCCTCCCAAGGCTTATTCTCGTCCAATTAGGGTTTTTAACCAATCTTGTGCATCCAATAAGTGATTTTGTGTCATTGTTTGAATATTTAGGTCATTTTCGTCCTCCCAAGGCTTATTCTCGTCCAATTAGGGTTTTTAACTAATATTGTGCATCCAATAAGTTCATTTGTGTCATTGGTTGAACATTTAGGTCATTTTCGTCCTCCCAAGGCTTATTCTCGTACAATTAGGGTTTTTAACCAATCTTGTGCATCCAATAAGTACATTTGTGTCATTGGTTGAACATTTAGGTCATTTTCGTTTTCCCAAGGCTTATTCTCGTCCAATTAGGCTTTTTAACCAATCTTGTGCATCCAATCAGTACATTTGTGTCATTGTTTGAACATTTAGGTCATTTTCGTGCTCCCAAGGCTTATTCTCGTCCAATTTGGGTTTTTGACCAATCTTGTGCATCCAATAAGTACATTTGTGTCATTGGTTGAACATTTAGGTCATTTTCGTCATCCCAAGGCTTATTCTCGTCCAATTAGGGTTTTTAACCAATCTTGTGCATCCAATAAGTACATTTGTGTCATTGGTTGAACATTTAGGTCATTTTCGTCCTCCCAAGGCTTATACTCGTCCAATAAGGGTTTTTAACCAATCTTGTGCATCCAATATGTGATTTTGTGTCATTGGTTGAACATTTACGTCATTTTCGTCCTCCCTAGGCTTATTCTCGTCCAATTAGGGTTTTTAACCAATCTTGTGCATCCAATAAGTGATTTTGTGTCATTGGTTGAACATTTAGGTCATTTTCGTCCTCCCTAGGCTTATTCTCGTCCAATTATGGTTTTGAACCAATCTTGTGAATCCAATAAGTGATTTTGTGTTATTGTTTGAACATTTAGGTCATTTTCGTCTTCCCAATGCTTATTCTCGTCCAATTAGGGTTTTGAACCAATCTTGTGCATCCAATAAGTGATTTTGTGTCATTGGTTGAACATTTAGGTCATTTTCGTCCTCCCAAGGCTTATTCTCGTCCAATTAGGGTTTTGAACCAATCTTGTGCATCCAATAAGTGATTTTGTGTCATTGGTTGAACATTAAGGTCATTTTCGTCATCTAGGGACTTATTCTCGTCCAATTAGGGTTTTTAACCAATCTTGTGCATCCAATAAGTGATTTTGTGTCATTGGTTGAACATTTAGGTCATTTTCGTCCTCCCAAGGCTTATTCTCGTCCAATTAGGGTTTTGAACCAATCTTGTGCATTAAATAAGTGATTTTGTGTCATTGTTTGAACATTTAGGTCATTTTCGTCCTCCCTAGGCTTATTCTCGTCCAATTAGGGTTTTTAACCAATCTTGTGCATCCAATAAGTGATTTTGTGTCATTGGTTGAACATTTAGGTCATTTTCGTCCTCCCAAGGCTTATTCTCGTCCAATTAGGGTTTTTAACCAATCTTGTGCATCCCTTAAGTGATTTTGTGTCATTGGTTGAACATTTAGGTCATTTTCGTCCTCCCAAGGCTCATTCATGTCCAATTAGGGTTTTTAACCAATCTTGTGCATCCAATAAGTGATTTTGTGTCATTGGTTGAACATTTAGGTCATTTTCGTCCTCCCAAGGCTTATTCTCGTCCAATTAGGGTTTTTAACCAATCTTGTGCATCCAATAAGTGATTTTGTGTCATTGGTTGAACATTTAGGTCATTTTCGTCCTCCCAAGGCTTATTCTCGTCCAATTAGGGTTTTTAACCAATCTTGTGCATCCAATAAGTGATTTTGTGTCATTGGTTGAACATTTAGGTCATTTTCGTCCTCCCAAGGCTTATTCTCGCCCAAGTAGGGTTTTTAACCAATCTTGTGCATCCAATAAGTGATTTTGTGTCATTGGTTGAACATTTAGGTCATTTTCGTCCTCCCAAGGCTTATTCTCGTCCAATTAGGGTTTTTAACCAATCTTGTGCATCCAATAAGTGATTTTGTGTCATTGGTTGAACATTTAGGTCATTTTCGTCCTCACATGGCTTATTCTCGTCCAATTAGGGTTTTTAACCAATCTTGTGCATCCAATAAGTGATTTTGTGTCATTGGTTGAACATTTAGGTCATTTTCGTCCTCCCAAGGCTTATTCTCGTCCAATTAGGGTTTTTAACCAATCTTGTGCATCCAATAAGTGATATTGTGTCATTTGTTGAACATTTAGGTCATTTTCGTCCTCCCTAGGCTTATTCTCGTCCAATTAGGGTTTTTAACCAATCTTGTGCATCCAATAAGTACATTTGTGTCATTGGTTGAACATTTAGGTCATTTTCGTCCTACCTATGCTTATTCTCGTCCAATTAGGGTTTTTAACCAATCTTGTGCATCCAATAAGTGATTTTGTGTCATTGGTTGAACATTTAGGTCATTTTCGTCCTCCCAAGGCTTATTCTCGTCCAATTAGGGTTTTTAACCAATCTTGTGCATCCAATAAGTGATTTTGTGTCATTGGTTGAACATTTAGGTCATTTTTGTCCTCCCTAGGATTATTCTCGTCCAATTAGGATTTTTAACCAATCTTGTGCATCCAATAAGTACATTTGTGTCATTAGTTGAACATTTAGGTCATTTTCGTCCTCTTAAGGCTTATTCTCGTCCAATTAGGGTTTTTAACCAATCTTGTGCATCCAATAAGTACATTTGTGTCATTGGTTGAACATTTAGGTCATTTTTGTCCTCCCTAGGGTTATTCTTGTCCAATTAGGGTTTTTAACCAATCATGTGCATCCTATAAGAGATTTTGTGTCATTGGTTGAACATTTAGGTCATTTTCGTCCTCCCTAGGCTTATTCTCGTCCAATTAGGGTTTTTAACCAATCTTGTGCATCCAATAAGTGATTTTGTGTCATTGGTTGAACATTTAGGTCATTTTCGTCCTCCCAAGGCTTATTCTCGTCCAATTAGGGTTTTTAACCAATCTTGTGCATCCAATAATTTATTTTGTGTCATTGGTTGAACATTTAGGTCATTTTCGTCCTCCCAAGGATTATTCTCGTCCAATTAGGGTTTTTAACAAATCTTGTGCATCAAATAAGTGATTTTGTGTCATTGGTTGAACATTTAGGTCATGTTCGTCCTCCCTAGGCTTATTCTCGTCCAATTAGGGTTTTTAACCAATCTTGTGCATCCACTAAGTGATTTTGTGTCATTGGTTGAACATTTAGGTCATTTTCGTCCTCCCTAGGCTTATTCTCGTCCAATTAGGGTTTTTAACCAATCTTGTGCATCCAATAAGTACAATTGTGTCATTGGTTGAACATTTAGGTCATTTTCGTCCTCCCTAGGATTATTCTCGTCCAATTAGGGTTTTTAACCAATCTTGTGCATCCAATAAGTGATTTTGTGTCATTGGTTGAACATTTAGGTCATTTTCGTCCTCCCTAGGCTTATTCTCGTCCAATTAGGGTTTTTAACCAATCTTGTGCATCCAATAAGTGATTTTGTGCCATTGGTCGAACATTTAGGTCATTTTCGTCCTCCCAAGGCTTATTCTCGTCCAATTAGGGTTTTTAACCAATCTTGTGCATCCAATAAGTGATTTTGTGTCATTGGTTGAACATTTAGGTCATTTTCGTCCTCCCAAGGCTTATTCTCGTCCAATTAGGGTTTTTAACCAATCTTGTGCATCCAATAAGTGATTTTGTGTCATTGGTTGAACATTTAGATCATTTTCGTCCTCCCAAGGCTTATTCTCGTCCAATTAGGGTTTTTAACCAATCTTCTGCATCCAATAAGTGATTTTGTGTCATTGGTTGAACATTTAGGTCATTTTCATCCTCCCAAGGCTTATTCTCGTCCAATTAGGGTTTTTAACCAATCTTGTGCATCCAATAAGTGATTTTGTGTCATTGGTTGAACATTTAGGTCATTTTCGTCCTCCCAAGGCTTATTCTCGTCCAATTAGGGTTTTTAACCAATCTTGTGCATCCAATAAGTGATTTTGCGCCATTGGTTGAACATTTAAGTCCTTTTCGTCCTCCCAAGGCTTATTCTCGTCCAATAAGGGTTTTTAACCAATCTTGTCCCTCGAATAAGTACATTTGTGTCATTGGTTAAAGATTTAGGTCATTTTCGTCCTCCCAAGGCTTATTCTCGTCCAATTAGGGTTTTTAACCAATCTTGTGCATCCAATAAGTGATTTTGTGTCATTGGTTGAACATTTAGGTCATTTTCGTCCTCCCAAGGCTTATTCTCGTCCAATTAGGGTTTTTAACCAATCTTGTGCATCCAATAAATAATTTTGTGTCATTGGTTGAACATTTAGGTAAATTTCGTCCTCCCAAGGTTTTTTCTGGTCCAATTAGGGTTTTTAACCAATCTTGTGCATCCAATAAGTGATTTTGTGTCATTGGTTGAACATTTAGGTCATTTTCGTCCTCCCAAGGCTTATTCTCGTCCAATTAGGGTTTTTAACCAATCTTGTGCATACAATAAGTAAATTTGTGTCATTGGTTGAACATTTAGGTCATTTTCGTCCTCCATAGGCTTATTCTCGTCCAATTAGGGTTTTTAACCAATCTTGTGCATCCAATAAGTGATTTTGTGTCATTGGTTGAACATTTAGGTCATTTTCGTCCTCCCTATTCTTATTCTCGTCCAATTAGGGTTTTTAACCAATCTTGTGCATCCAATAAGTGATTTTGTGTCATTGGTTGAACATTTAGATCATTTTCGTCCTCCCTAGGCTTATTCTCGTCCAATTAGGGTTTTTAACCAATCTTGTGCATCCAATAAGTACAATTGTGTCATTGGTTGAACATTTAGGTCATTTTCGTCCTCCCAAGGATTATTCTCGTCCAATTAGGGTTTTTAACCAATCTTGTGCATCAAATAAGTGATTTTGTGTCATTGGTTGAACATTTAGGTCATTTTTTTCATCCCTAGGCTTATTCTCGTCCAATTAGGGTTTTTAACCAATCTTGTGCATCCAATAAGTGATTTTGTGTCATTGGTTGAACATTTAGGTCATTTTCGTCCTCCCTAGGCTTATTCTCGTCCAATTAGGGTTTTTAACCAATCTTGTGCATCCAATAAGTACATTTGTGTCATTGGTTGAACATTTAGGTAATTTTCGTCCTCCCAATGCTTATTCTCGTCCAATTAGGGTTTTTAACCAATCTTGTGCATCCAATAAGTGATTTTGTGTCATTGGTTGAACATTTAGATCATTTTCGTCCTCCTGAGGCTTATTCTCGTCTAATTAGGGTTTTTAACCAATCTTGTGCATCCAACAAGTACATTTGTGTCATTGGATGAACATTTAGATTATTTTCGTCCTCCCAAGGCTTATTCTCGTCCAATTAGGGTTTTTAACCAATCTTGTGCATCCAATAAGTGATTTTGTGTCATTGGTTGAACATTTAGGTCATTTTCGTCCTCCCTAGGCTTATTCTCGTCCAATTAGGGTTTTTAACCAATCTAGTGCATCCAATAAGTGATTTTGTGTCATTGGTTGAACATTTATGTCATTTTCGTCCTCCCTAGGCTCATTCTCGTCCAGTTAGGGTTTTTAACCAATCTTGTGCATCCAATAAATGATTTTGTGTCATTGGTTGAACATTTAGGTCATTTTCGTCCTCCCTAGGCTTATTCTCGTCCAATTTGGGTTTTTAACCAATCTTGTGCATCCAATAAGTACATTTGTGTCATTGGTTGAACATTTAGGTCATTTTCGTCATCCCAAGGCTTATTCTCGTCCAATTAGGGTTTTTAACCAATCTTGTGCATCCAATAAGTGATTTTGTGTCATTGTTTGAATATTTAGGTCATTTTCGTCCTCCCTAGGCTTATTCTCGTCCAATTAGGGTTTTTAACTAATATTGTGCATCCAATAAGTTCATTTGTGTCATTGGTTGAACATTTAGGTCATTTTCGTCCTCCCAAGGCTTATTCTCGTACAATTAGGGTTTTTAACCAATCTTGTGCATCCAATAAGTACATTTGTGTCATTGGTTGAACATTTAGGTCATTTTCGTTTTCCCAAGGCTTATTCTCGTCCAATTAGGCTTTTTAACCAATCTTGTGCATCCAATCAGTACATTTGTGTCATTGTTGGAACATTTAGGTCATTTTCGTGCTCCCAAGGCTTATTCTCGTCCAATTTGGGTTTTTAACCAATCTTGTGCATCCAATAAGTACATTTGTGTCATTGGTTGAACATTTAGGTCATTTTCGTCATCCCAAGGCTTATTCTCGTCCAATTAGGGTTTTTAACCAATCTTGTGCATCCAATAAGTGATTTTGTGTCATTGTTTGAATATTTAGGTCATTTTCGTCCTCCCTAGGCTTATTCTCGTCCAATTAGGGTTTTTAACTAATATTGTGCATCCAATAAGTTCATTTGTGTCATTGGTTGAACATTTAGGTCATTTTCGTCCTCCCAAGGCTTATTCTCGTACAATTAGGGTTTTTAACCAATCTTGTGCATCCAATAAGTACATTTGTGTCATTGGTTGAACATTTAGGTCATTTTCGTTTTCCCAAGGCTTATTCTCGTCCAATTAGGCTTTTTAACCAATCTTGTGCATCCAATCAGTACATTTGTGTCATTGTTTGAACATTTAGGTCATTTTCGTGCTCCCAAGGCTTATTCTCGTCCAATTTGGGTTTTTGACCAATCTTGTGCATCCAATAAGTACATTTGTGTCATTGGTTGAACATTTAGGTCATTTTCGTCATCCCAAGGCTTATTCTCGTCCAATTAGGGTTTTTAACCAATCTTGTGCATCCAATAAGTACATTTGTGTCATTGGTTGAACATTTAGGTCATTTTCGTCCTCCCAAGGCTTATACTCGTCCAATAAGGGTTTTTAACCAATCTTGTGCATCCAATATGTGATTTTGTGTCATTGGTTGAACATTTACGTCATTTTCGTCCTCCCTAGGCTTATTCTCGTCCAATTAGGGTTTTTAACCAATCTTGTGCATCCAATAAGTGATTTTGTGTCATTGGTTGAACATTTAGGTCATTTTCGTCCTCCCTAGGCTTATTCTCGTCCAATTATGGTTTTGAACCAATCTTGTGAATCCAATAAGTGATTTTGTGTTATTGTTTGAACATTTTCGTCCTCCCAATGCTTATTCTCGTCCAATTAGGGTTTTTAACCAATCTTGTGCATCCAATAAGTGATTTTGTGTCATTGGTTGAACATTTAGGTCATTTTCGTCCTCCCAAGGCTTATTCTCGTCCAATTAGGGTTTTTAACCAATCTTGTAGATCCAATAAGTGATTTTGTGTCATTGGTTGAACATTTAGGTCATTTTCGTCCTCCCAAGGCTTATTCTCGTCCAATTAGGGTTTTTAACCAATCTTGTGCATCCAATAAGTGATTTTGTGTCATGGGTTGAACATTTAGGTCATTTTCGTCCTCCCAAGGCTTATTCTCGTCCAATTAGGGTTTTTAACCAATCTTGTGCATCCAATAAGTACATTTGTGTCATTGGTTGAACATTTAGGTCATTTTCGTCCACCCAAGGCATATTCTTGTCCAATTAGGGTTTTTAACCAATCTTGTGCATCCAATAAGTGATTTTGTGTCATTGGTTGAACATTTAGGTCATTTTCGTCCTCCCAAGGCTTATTCTCGTCCAATTAGGGTTTTTAACCAATCTTGTGCATCCAATAAGTGATTTTGTGTCATTGGTTGAACATTTAGGTCATTTTCGTCCTCCCAAGGCTTATTCTCGTCCAATTAGGGTTTTTAACCAATCTTGTAAATCCAATAAGTGATTTTGTGTCATTGGTTGAACATTTAGGTCATTTTCGTCCTCCCAAGGCTTATTCTCGTCCAATTAGGGGTTTTAACCAATCTTGTGTATCCAATAAGTGAATAAGTCTTGAACATTTAGGTCATTTTCGTCCTCCCTAGGCTTATTCTCGTCCAATTAGGGTTTTTAACCAATCTTGTGCATCCAATAAGTGATTTTGTGTCATTGGTTGAACATTTAGGTCATTTTCGTCCTCCCAAGGCTTATTCTCGTCCAATTAGGGTTTTTAACCAATCTTGTGCATCCAATAAGTGATTTTGTGTCATTGGTTGAACATTTAGGTCATTTTCGTCCTCCCAAGGCTTATTCTCGTCCAATTAGGGTTTTTAACCAATCTTGTCCATCCAAAAAGTACATTTTTGTCATTTGTTGAACATTTAGGACATTTTCGTCCTCCCAAGGCTTATTCTAGTCCAATTAGGGTTTTTAACCAATCTTGTGCATCCAATAAGTGATTTTGTGTCATTGGTTGAACATTTAGGTCATTTTCGTCCTCCCTAGGCTTATTCTCGTCCAATTAGGGTTTTTAACCAATCTTGTGCATCCAATCTTTGTGCTATTGGTTGAACATTTAGGTCATTTTCGTCCTCCCAAGGCTTATTCTCGTCTAATTAGGGTTTTTAACCAATCTTGTGCATCCAATAAGTGATTTTGTGTCATTGGTTGAACATTTAGGTCATTTTCGTCCTCCCTAGGCTTATTCTCGTCCAATTAGAGTTTTTAACCAATCTTGTGCATCCAATAAGTGATTTTGTGTCATTGGTTGAACATTTAGGTCATTTTCCTCCTCCCAAGGCTTATTCTCGTCCAATTAGGGTTTTTAACCAATCTTGGGCATCCAATAAGTGATTTTGTGTCATTGGTTGAACATTTAAGTCATTTTTTGTCATCTGAATGCTTATTCTCGTCCAATTAGGGTTTTTAACCAATCTTGTGCATCCAATAAGTGATTTTGTGTCATTGGTTGAACATTTAGGTCATTTTCGTCCTCCCAAGGCTTATTCTCGTCCAATTAGGGTTTTTAACCAATCTTGTGCATCCAATAAGTGATTTTGTGTCATTGGTTGAACATTTAGGTCATTTTCGTCCTCCGAAGTCTTATTCTCATCCAATTAGGGTTTTTAACAAATCTTGTGCATCCAATAAGTACATTTGTGTCATTGGTTGAACATTTAGGTCATTTTCGTCCTCCCAAGGCTTATTCTCGTCCAATTTGGGTTTTTAACCAATCTTGTGCATCCAATAAGTGATTTTGTGTCATTGGTTGAACATTTAGGTCATTTTCGTCCTCCCAAGGCTTATTGTCGACCAATTAGGGTTTTTAACCAATCTTGTGCATCCCATAAGTACATTTGTGTCATTGGTTAAACATTTAGGTCATTTTCGTCCTCCCAAGGCTTATTCTCGTCCAATTAAGGTTTTTAACCAATCTTTTGCATCCAATAAGTGATTTTGTGTCGTTGGTTGAACATTTAGGTCATTTTCGTCCTCCATAGGCTTATTCTCGTCCAATTAGGGTTTTTAACCAATCTTGTGCATCCAATAAGTACATTTGTGTCATTGGTTGAACATTTAGGTCAATTTCGTCCTCCCAAGGCTTATTCTCGTCCAATTAGGGTTTCTAACCAATCTTGTGCATCCAATAAGTGATTTTGTGTCATTGGTTATACATTTAGGTCATTTTCGTCCTCCCAAGGCTTATTCTCGTCCAATTAGGGTTTTTAACCAATCTTGTGCATCCAATAAGTGATTTTGTGTCATTGGTTGAACATTTAGGTCATTTTCGTCCTCCCAAGGCTTATTCTCGTCCAATTAGGGTTTTTAACCAATCTTGTGCATCCAATAAGTACATTTGTGTCATTGGTTGAACATTTAGGTCATTTTCATCCTCCCAAGGCTTATTCTCGTCCAATTAGGGTTTTTAACCAATCTTGTGCATCCAATAACTGATTTTGTGTCATTGTTTGAACATTTAGGTCATTTTCGTCCTCCCAAGGCTTATTCTCGTCCAATTAGGGTTTTTAACCAATCTTGTGCATCCAATAAGTACATTTGTGTCATTGGTTGAACATTTAGGTCATTTTCGTTCTCCCTATGCTTATTCTCGTCCAATTAGGGTTTTTAACCAATCTTGTGCATCCAATAAGTGATTTTGTGTCATTGGTTGAACATTTAGGTCATTTTCGTCCTCCCAAGGCTTATTCTCGTCCAATTAGGGTTTTTAACCAATCTTGTGCATCGAATAAGTACATTTGTGTCATTGGTTGAACATTTAGGTTATTTTCGTCCTCCCAAGGCTTATTCTCGTCCAATTAGGGTTTTTAACCAATCTTGTGGATCCAATAAGTGATTTTGTGTCATTGGTTGAACATTTAGGTCATTTTCGTCCTTCTTAGGCTTATTCTCGTCCAATTAGGGTTTTTAACCAATCTTGTGCATCCAATAAGTACATTTGTGTCATTGGTTGAACATTTAGGTCATTTTCGTCCTACAAGGCTTATTCTCGTCCAATTAGGGTTTTTAACCAATCTTGTGCATCCAATAAGTGATTTTGTGTCATTGGTTGAACATTTAGGTCATTTTCGTCCTCCCAAGGCTTATTCTCGTCCAATTAGGGTTTTTAACCAATCTTGTGCATCCTATAAGTGATTTTGTGTCATTTGTTGAACATTTAGGTCATTTTCGTCCTCCCAAGGCTTATTCTCGTCCAATTAGGGTTTTTAACCAATCTTGTGCATCCAATAAGTGATTTTGTGTCATTGGTTGAACATTTAAGTCATTTTCGTCCTCCCAATGCTTAGTCTCGTCCAATTAGGCTTTTTAACCAATCTTGTGCATCCAATCAGTACATTTGTGTCATTGTTTGAACATTTAGGTCATTTTCGTGCTCCCAAGGCTTATTCTCGTCCAATTTGGGTTTTTAACCAATCTTGTGCATCCAATAAGTACATTTGTGTCATTGGTTGAACATTTAGGTCATTTTCCTCATCCCAAGGCTTATTCTCGTCCAATTAGGGTTTTTAACCAATCTTGTGCATTCAATAAGTACATTTGTGTCATTGGTTGAACATTTAGGTCCTTTTCGTCCTCCCAAGGCTTATACTCGTCCAATAAGGGTTTTTAACCAATCTTGTGCATCCAATAAGTTATTTTGTGTCATTGGTTGAACATTTACGTCATTTTCATCCTCCCAAGGCTTATTCTCG
>JBBPBP010001271.1:0-12660 GCA_037974735.1 Cicer chorassanicum
GGATGCACAAGATTGGTTAAAAACCCTAATTGGATTAGAATAAGCTTAGAGAGGACGAAAATGACCTAAATGTGCAACCAATGACACAAAATCACATATTGGATGCACAAGATTGGTTAAAAACCCTAATTGGATTAGAATAAGCTTAGGGAGGACGAAAATGACCTAAATGTTAATCCATTACACAAAATTACACAAAATAACATATTGGATGCAAAAGATTGGTTAAAAACCCTAATTGGATTAGAATAAGCTTAGGGAGGACGAAAATGACCTAAATGTTCAACCTATTACACAAAATCACTTATTGGATGCACAAGATTGGTCAAAAACCCTAATTGGATTAGAATAAGCCTGGTGCGGACGAAAATGACCTAAATGTTCAACCAATGACAAAAAATGATACAAAATCACATATTGGATGTACAAGATTGGTTAAAAACCCTAATTGGATTAGAATAAGCTTCGGGAGGACGAAAATTACCTAAATGTTCAACCAATGACACAAAATCACATATTGGATGCACAAGATTGGTCTAAAACCCTAATTGGATTAGAATAAGGCTAGGGAGAACGAAAATGACCTAAATGTTCCACCAATGACACAAAATCACATATTGGATGCACAAGATTGGTTAGAAACCCTAATTGGATTAGAATAAGCTTAGAGAGGACGAAAATGACCTAAATGTGCAACCAATGACACAAAATCACATATTGGATGCACAAGATTGGTTAAAAACCCTAATTGGATTAGAATAAGCTTAGGGAGGACAAAAATGACCTAAATGTGCAACCAATGACACAAAATCACATATTGGATGCACAAGATTGGTTAAAAACCCTAATTGGATTAGAATAAGCTTAAGGAGGACGAAAATGACCTAAATGTTCAACCAATTACCCAAAATGACAAAAAATCACATATTGGATGCAAAAGATTGGTTAAAAACCCTAATTGGATTAGAATAAGCGTAGGGAGGACGAAAATGACCTAAATGTTCAACCAATGACACAAAATGACACAAAATCACATATTTGATGCACAAGATTGGTCAAAAACCCTAATTGGATTAGAATAAGCCTAAGGAGGACGAAAATGACCTAAATGTTCAACCAATGACACAAAATCACATATTGGATGCACAAGATTGGTTAAAAACCCTAATTGGATTAGAATAAGCCTAGAGAGGACGAAAATGACATAAATGTGCAACCAATGACACAAAATCACATATTGGATGCACAAGATTGGTTAAAAACCCTAATTGGTTTAGAAGAAGCCTAGGGAGAACGAAAATGACCTAAATGTTCAACCAATGGCACAAAATGACACAAAAACACATATTGGATGCACAAGATTGGTTAAAAACCCTATTTGGATTAGAATAAGCTTAGGGAGGACGAAAATGACCTAAATGTTCAACCAATTACACAAAATGACACAAAATCACATATTGGAAGCAAAAGATTGGTTAAAAACCCTAATTGGATTAGAATAAGCCTAGGGAGGACGAAAATGACCTAAATGTTCAACCAATGACACAAAATGACACAAAATCACATATTGGATGCACAAGATTGGTTAAAAACCTTAATTGGATTAGAATAAGCTTAGGGAGGACGAAAATGACCTAAATGTTCAACCAATGACACAATATCACTTATTGGATGCACAAGATTGGTCTAAAACCCTAATTGGATTAGAATAAGCCTAGGGAGAACGAAAATGACCTAAATGTTCAACCAATGACACAAAATCACATATTGGATGCACAAGATTGGTTAAAAACCCTAATTGGATTAGAATAAGCTTAGGGAGGATGAAAATGACCTAAATGTGCAACCCATGACACAAAATCACATATTGGATGCACAAGATTGGTTAAAAACCCTAATTTGATTAGAATAAGCCTAGGGAGGACGAAAATGACCTAAATGTTCAACCAATGACACAAAATGACAACAAATCACATATTGGATGCAAAAGATTGGTTAAAAACCCTAATTAGATTAGAATAAGCTTAGGGAGAACGAAAATGACCTAAATATTCAACCAATGACACAAAATGACACAAAATCACATATTGGATGCAAAAGATTGGTTAAAAACCCTAATTGGATTAGAATAAGCCTAGGGAGGACGAAAATGACCTAAATGTTCAACCAATGTCACGAAATGACACAAAATCATATATTGGATGCACAAGAATGGTTAAAAACCCTAATTGGATTAGAATAAGCTTAAGGAGGACGAAAATAACCTAAATGTTCAACCAATGACACAAAATCACTTATTGGATGCACAAGATTGGTCTAAAACCCTAATTGGATTAGAATAAGCCTATGGAGGACGAAAATGACCTAAATGTTCAACCAATGACACAAAATGACACAAAATCACATATTGGATGCACAAGATTGGTTAAAAACCCTAATTGGATTAGAATAAGCTTAGGGAGGACGAAAATGACCTAACTGTGATACCCATGACACAAAATCACATATTGGATGCACAAGATTGGTTAAAAACCCTAATTGGATTAGAATAAGCTTAAGGAGGAGGAAAATGACCTAAATGTGCAACCAATGACACAAAATCAGATATTGGATGCACAACATTGGTTAAAAACCCTAATTGGATTAGAATAAGCTTAGGGAGGACGAAAATGACCTAAATGTTCAACCAATTACACAAAATGACACAAAATCACATATTGGAGGCAAAAGATTGGTTAAAAACCCTAATTGGATTAGAATAAGTCTAGGCAGGACGAAAATGACCTAAATGTTTAACCAATGACACAAAATCACATATTGGATGCACAAGATTGGTTAAAAACCCTAATTGGATTAGAATAAGCTTAGGGAGGACGAAAATGACCTAAATGTTCAACCAATGACACAAAATCACTTATTGGATGCACATGATTGGTCTAAAAGCTTAATTGGATTAGAATAAGCCTAGGGAGAACGAAAATGACCTAAATGTTCAACCATTGACACAAAATCACATATTGGATGAACAAGATTGATTAAAAACCCTAATTGGATTAGAATAAGCTTATGGAGGACGAAAATGACCTAAATGTGCAACCCATGACAGAAAATCACATATTGGATGCACAACATTGGTTAAAAACCCTAATTGGATTAGAATAAGCTTAGGGAGGACGAAAATGACCTAAATGTGCAACCAATGACACAAAATCACATATTGGATGCACAAGATTGGTTAAAAACCCTAATTGGATTAGAATAAGCTTAGGGAGGACGAAAATGACCTAAATGTTCAACCAATTACCCAAAATGACAAAAAATCACATATTGGATGCAAAAGATTGGTTAAAAACCCTAATTGGATTAGAATAAGCCTAGGGAGGACGAAAATGACCTAAATGTTCAACCAATGACACAAAATGACACAAAATCACATATTGGATGCACAAGATTGGTTAAAAACCTTAATTGGATTAGAATAAGCTTAGGGAGGACGAAAATGACCTAAATGTTCAACCAATGACACAATATCACTTATTGGATGCACAAGATTGGTCTAAAACCCTAATTGGATTAGAATAAGCCTAGGGAGAACGAAAATGACCTAAATGTTCAACCAATGACACAAAATCACATATTGGATGCACAAGATTGGTTAAAAACCCTAATTGGATTAGAATAAGCTTAGGGAGGACGAAAATGACCTAAATGTGCAACCCATGACACAAAATCACAAATTGGATGCACAAGATTGGTTAAAAACCATAATTGGATTAGAATAAGCCTATGGAGGACGAAAATGACCTAAATGTTCAACCAATGACACAAAATGACACAAAATCACATATTGGATGCACAAGATTGGTTAAAAGCCCTAATTGGATTAGAATAAGCTTAGGGAGAACGAAAATGACCTAAATATTCAACCAATGACACAAAATGACACAAAATCACATATTGGATGCAAAAGATTGGTTAAAAACCCTAATTGGATTAGAATAAGCCTAGGGAGGACGAAAATGACCTAAATGTTCAACCAATGACACAAAATCACATATTGGATGCACAAGATTGGTCTAAAACCCTAATTGGATTAGAATAAGCCTAGGGAGAACGAAAATGACCTAAATGTTCAACCAATGACACAAAATCACATATTGGATGCACAAGATTGGTTAAAAACCCTAATTGGATTAGAATAAGCTTAGGGAGGATGAAAATGACCTAAATGTGCAACCCATGACACAAAATCACATATTGGATGCACAAGGTTGGTTAAAAAGTCTAATTGGATTAGAATAAGCCTAGGGAGGACGAAAATGACCTAAATGTTCAACCAATGACACAAAGTCACTTATTGGATGCACAGGATTGGTCAAAAACCCTAATTGGATTAGAATAAGCCTAAGGAGGACGAAAATGACCTAAATGTTCAACCAATGACACAAAATCACATATTGGATGCACAAGATTGGTTAAAAACCCTAATTGGATTAGAATAAGCTTAGGGAGGACGAAAATGACCTAAATGTGCAACCAATGACACAAAATCACATATTGGATGCACAAGATTGGTTAAAAACCCTAATTGGATTAGCATAAGCCTAGGGAGGACGAAAATGACAAAAATGTGCAACCAATGACACAAAATGAAACAAAATCACATATTGGATGCACAAGATTGGTTAAAAACCCTAATTGGATTAGAATAAGACTAGGGAGGAAGAAAATGACCTAAATGTGCAACCAATGACACAAAATCACATATTGGATGCACAAGATTAATTAAAAACCCTAATTAGATTAGAATAAGCCTAGGGAGGATGCAAATGACCTAAATGTTCAACCAATGACACAAAATGATACAAAATCACATATTGGATGCACAAGTTTGATTAAAAACCCTAATTGGATTAGAATAAGCTTAGGGAGGACGAAAATGACCTAAATGTTCAACTAATGACACAAAATCACATATTGGATGCACAAGATTGGTTAAAAACCCTAATTGGATTAGAATAAGCTTAGGGAGGACGAAAATGACCTAAATGTTCAACCAATGACACAAAATCACTTATTGGATGCACATGATTGGTCAAAAACCCTAATTGGATTAGAATAAGCCTAGGGAGAACAAAAATGACCTAAATGTTCAACCAATGACACAAAATCAAATATTGGATGCCCAAGATTGGTTAAAAACCCTAATTGGATTAAAATAAGCTTAGGGAGGACGAAAAGGACCTAAATGTTCAACCAATGACACAAAATCACTCATTGGATGCACAAGATTGGTCAAAAAGCCTAATTGGATTAGAATAAGCCTAGGGAGGACGAAAATGACCTAAATGTTGAACCAATGACACAAAATGACACAAAATCACATATTGGATACACAAGATTGGTTAAAAACCCTAATTGGATTAGAATAAGCCTAGGGAGGACGAAAATGACCTAAATGTTCAACCAATGACACAAAATGACACAAAATCACATATTGGATGCACAAGATTGGTCAAAAACCCTAATTGGATTAGAATAAGCCTAAGGATGACGAAAATGACCTAAATGTTCAACCAATGACACAAAATCACATATTGGATGCACAAGATTGATTAAAAACCCTAATTGGATTAGAATAAGCTTAGAGAGGACGAAAATGACCTAAATGTGCAACCAATGACACAAAATCACATATTGGATGCACAAGATTGGTTAAAAACCCTAATTGGATTAGAATAAGCTTAGGGAGGACAAAAATGACCTAAATGTGCAACCAATGACACAAAAATCACATATTGGATGCACAAGATTGGTTAAAAACCCTAATTGGATTAGAATAAGCTTAGGGAGGACGAAAATGACCTAAATGTTCAACCAATTACCCAAAATGACAAAAAATCACATATTGGATGCAAAAGATTGGTTAAAAACCCTAATTGGATTAGAATAAGCGTAGGGAGGACGAAAATTACCTAAATGTTCAACCAATGACACAAAATGACACAAAATCACATATTGGATGCACAAGATTGGTGAAAAACCCTAATTGGATTAGAATAAGCCTAAGGAGGACGAAAATGACCTAAATGTTCAACCAATGACACAAAATCACATATAGGATGCACAAGATTGGTTAAAAACCCTAATTGGATTAGAATAAGCTTAGAGAGGACGAAAATGACCTAAATGTGCAACCAATGACACAAAATCACATATTGGATGCACAAGATTGGTTAAAAACCCTAATTGGATTAGAATAAGCTTAGGGAGGACGAAAATGACCTAAATGTTAATCCATTACACAAAATTACACAAAATAACATATTGGATGCAAAAGATTGGTTAAAAACCCTAATTGGATTAGAATAAGCTTAGGGAGGACGAAAATGACCTAAATGTTCAACCTATTACACAAAATCACTTATTGGATGCACAAGATTGGTCAAAAACCCTAATTGGATTAGAATAAGCCTGGTGCGGACGAAAATGACCTAAATGTTCAACCAATGACAGAAAATGATACAAAATCACATATTGGATGTACAAGATTGGTTAAAAACCCTAATTGGATTAGAATAAGCTTCGGGAGGACGAAAATTACCTAAATGTTCAACCAATGACACAAAATCACTTATTGGATGCACAAGATTGGTCTAAAACCCTAATTGGATTAGAATAAGGCTAGGGAGAACGAAAATGACGTAAATGTTCAACCAATGACACAAAATCACATATTGGATGCACAAGATTGGTTAGAAACCCTAATTGGATTAGAATAAGCTTAGAGAGGACGAAAATGACCTAAATGTGCAACCAATGACACAAAATCACATATTGGATGCACAAGATTGGTTAAAAACCCTAATTGGATTAGAATAAGCTTAGAGAGGACGAAAATGACCTAAATGTGCAACCAATGACACAAAATCACATATTGGATGCACAAGATTGGTTAAAAACCCTAATTGGATTAGAATAAGCTTAGGGAGGACGAAAATGACCTAAATGTTAATCCATTACACAAAATTACACAAAATAACATATTGGATGCAAAAGATTGGTTAAAAACCCTAATTGGATTAGAATAAGCTTAGGGAGGACGAAAATGACCTAAATGTTCAACCTATTACACAAAATCACTTATTGGATGCACAAGATTGGTCAAAAACCCTAATTGGATTAGAATAAGCCTGGTGCGGACGAAAATGACCTAAATGTTCAACCAATGACAAAAAATGATACAAAATCACATATTGGATGTACAAGATTGGTTAAAAACCCTAATTGGATTAGAATAAGCTTCGGGAGGACGAAAATTACCTAAATGTTCAACCAATGACACAAAATCACATATTGGATGCACAAGATTGGTCTAAAACCCTAATTGGATTAGAATAAGGCTAGGGAGAACGAAAATGACCTAAATGTTCCACCAATGACACAAAATCACATATTGGATGCACAAGATTGGTTAGAAACCCTAATTGGATTAGAATAAGCTTAGAGAGGACGAAAATGACCTAAATGTGCAACCAATGACACAAAATCACATATTGGATGCACAAGATTGGTTAAAAACCCTTATTGGATTAGAATAAGCTTAGGGAGGACAAAAATGACCTAAATGTGCAACCAATGACACAAAATCACATATTGGATGCACAAGATTGGTTAAAAACCCTAATTGGATTAGAATAAGCTTAAGGAGGACGAAAATGACCTAAATGTTCAACCAATTACCCAAAATGACAAAAAATCACATATTGGATGCAAAAGATTGGTTAAAAACCCTAATTGGATTAGAATAAGCGTAGGGAGGACGAAAATGACCTAAATGTTCAACCAATGACACAAAATGACACAAAATCACATATTGGATGCACAAGATTGGTCAAAAACCCTAATTGGATTAGAATAAGCCTAAGGAGGACGAAAATGACCTAAATGTTCAACCAATGACACAAAATCACATATTGGATGCACAAGATTGGTTAAAAACCCTAATTGGATTAGAATAAGCTTAGAGAGGACGAAAATGACCTAAATGTGCAACCAATGACACAAAATCACATATTGGATGCACAAGATTGGTTAAAAACCCTAATTGGATTAGAATAAGCTTAGGGAGGACGAAAATGACCTAAATGTTAATCCATTACACAAAATTACACAAAATAACATATTGGATGCAAAAGATTGGTTAAAAACCCTAATTGGATTAGAATAAGCTTAGGGAGGACGAAAATGACCTAAATGTTCAACCTATTACACAAAATCACTTATTGGATGCACAAGATTGGTCAAAAACCCTAATTGGATTAGAATAAGCCTGGTGAGGACGAAAATGACCTAAATGTTCAACCAATGACACAAAATGATACAAAATCACATATTGGATGTACAAGATTGGTTAAAAACCCTAATTGGATTAGAATAAGCTTCGGGAGGACGAAAATGACCTAAATGTTCAACCAATGACACAAAATCACTTATTGGATGCACAAGATTGGTCTAAAACCCTAATTGGATTAGAATAAGGCTAGGGAGAACGAAAATGACCTAAATGTTCAACCAATGACATAAAATCACGTATTGGATGCACAAGATTGGTTAAAAACCCTAATTGGATTAGAATAAGCTTAGGGAGGACGAAAATGACCTAAATGTGCAACCCATGACACAAAATCACTTATTGGATGCACAAGATTGGTTAAAAACCCTAATTGGATTAGAATAAGCCTAGGGAGGACGAAAATGACCTAAATGTGCAACCAATGACACAAAATCACATATTGGATGCACATGATTGGTTAAAAACCCTAATTGGATTAGAATAAGCTTAGGGAGGATGAAAATGACCTAAATAAGCAACCCATGACACAAAATCACATATTGGATGCACAAGATTGGTTAAAAACCATAATTTGATTAGAATAAGCCTAGGGAGGACGAAAATGACCTAAATGTTCAACCAATGACACAAAATGACACAAAATCACATATTGGATGCACAAGATTGGTTAAAAACGCTAATTGGATTAGAATAAGCTTAGGGAGGACGAAAATGACCTAAATGTTCAAACAATGACACATAATCACTTAATGGATGCACAAGATTGGTCTAAAACCCTAATTGGATTAGAATAAGCCTAGGGAGATTGAAAATGACCTAATTGTTCAACGAATGACACAAAATCACATATTGGATGCACAAGATTGGTTAAAAACCCTAATTGGATTAGAATAAGCTTAGGGAGGACGAAAATGACCTAAATGTGCAACCCATGACGCAAAATCACATATTGGATGCACAAGATTGCTTAAAAACTCTAATTGGATTAGAATAAGCCTAGGGAGGACGAAAATGACCTAAATGTTCAACCAATGACACAAAATCACTTATTGGATGCACAAGATTGGTTAAAAACTCTAATTGGATTAGAATAAGCCTAGGGAGGACGAAAATGACCTAAATGTTCAACCAATGACACAAAATCACATATTGGATTCACAAGATTGGTTAAAAACACTAATTGGATTAGAATAAGCTTGGGGAGGACGAAAATGACCTAAATGTTCAACCAATGACACAAAGTCACTTATTGGATGCACAAGATTGGTCAAAAACCCTAATTAGATTAGAATAAGCCTAAGGAGGACGAAAATGACCTAAATGTTCAACCAATGACACAAAATCACATATTGGATGCACAAGATTGGTCAAAAACCCTAATTAGATTAGAATAAGCCTAGGGAGGACGAAAATGACCTAAATGTGCAACCAATGACACAAAATCACATATTGGATGCACAAGATTGGTTAAAAACCCTAATTGGATTAGAATAAGCTTAGGGAGGACGAAAATGACCTAAATGTGCAACCCATGACACAAAATCACATATTGGATGCACAAGATTGGTTAAAAACCATAATTGGATTAGAATAAGCCTATGGAGGACGAAAATGACCTAAATGTTCAACCAATGACACAAAATGACACAAAATCACATATTGGATGCACAAGATTGGTTAAAAGCCCTAATTGGATTAGAATAAGCTTAGGGAGGACGAAAATGACCTAAATGTTCAAACAATGACACAAAATCACTTATTGGATGCACAAGATTGGTCAAAAACCCTAATTGGATTAGAATAAGCCTAGGGAGAACGAAAATGACCTAAATGTTCAACCAATGACACAAAATCACATATTGGATGCACAAGATTGGTTAAAAACCCTAATTGGATTAGAATAAGCTTAGGGAGGACGAAAATAACCTAAATGTGTAACCCGTGACACAAAATCACATATTGGATGCACAAGGTTGGTTAAAAAGTCTAATTGGATTAGAATAAGCCTAGAGAGGACGAAAATGACCTAAATGTTCAACCAATGACACAAAATGACACAAAATCACATATTGGATGCACAAGATTGGTTAAAAACCCTAATTGGATTAGAATAAGCTTAGGGAGGACGAAAATGACCTAAATGTTCAACCAATGACACAAAATCACTTATTGGATGCACAAGATTGGTCTAAAACCCTATTTGGATTAGAATAAGCCTAGGGAGAACGAAAATGACCTAAATGTTCAACCAATGACACAAAGTCACTTATTGGATGCACAGGATTGGTCAAAAACCCTAATTGGATTAGAATAAGCCTAAGGAGGACGAAAATGACCTAAATGTTCAACCAATGACACAAAATCACATATTGGATGCACAAGATTGGTTAAAAACACTAATTGGATTAGAATAAGCTTAGGGAGGATGAAAATGACCTAAATGTGCAACCAATGACACAAAATCACATATTGGATGCACAAGATTGGTTAAAAACCCTAATTGGATTAGCATAAGCCTAGGGAGGACGAAAATGACAAAAATGTGCAACCAATGACACAAAATGAAACAAAATCACATATTTGATGCACAAGATTGGTTAAAAACCCTAATTGGATTAGAATAAGACTAGGGAGGAAGAAAATGACCTAAATGTGCAACCAATGACACAAAATCACATATTGGATGCACAAGATTAATTAAAAACCCTAATTAGATTAGAATAAGCCTAGGGAGGATGCAAATGACCTAAATGTTCAACCAATGACACAAAATGATACAAAATCACATATTGGATGCACAAGTTTGATTAAAAACCCTAATTGGATTAGAATAAGCTTAGGGAGGACGAAAATGACCTAAATGTGCAACCAATGACACAAAATCACATATTAGATGCACAAGATTGGTTAAAAACCCTAATTGGATTAGAATAAGCTTAAGGAGGACGAAAATGACCTAAATGTTCAACCAATGACACAAAATCACATATTGGATGCACAAGATTGGTTAACAACCCTAATTGGATTAGAATAAGCTTAGGGAGGACGAAAATGACCTAAATGTGCAACCAATGACACAAAATCACATATTGGATGCACAAGATTCGTTAGAAGCCCTAATTGGATTAGAATAAGCTTAGGGAGGACGAAAATGACCTAAATGTTCAAACAATGACACAAAATCACTTATTGGATGCACAAGATTGGTCTAAAACCCTAATTGGATTAGAATAAGCCTAGGGAGAACGAAAATGACCTAAATGTTCAACCAATGACACAATCACATATTGGATGCACAAGATTGGTTAAAAACCCTAATTGGATTAAAATAAGCTTAGGGAGGACGAAAATGACCTAAATGTTCAACCAATGACACAAAATCACTTATTGGATGCACAAGATTGGTCTAAAACCCTAATTGGATTAGAGTAAGCCTAGGGGGAACGTAAATGACCTAAATGTTCAACCAATGACAAAAAATCACATATTGGATGCACAAGATTGGTTAAAAACCCTAATTGGATTAGAATAAGCTTAGGGAGGACGAAAATGACCTAAATGTTCAACCAATGACACAAAATCACTTATTGGATGCACAAGATTGGTCTAAAACCCTATTTGGATTAGAATAAGCCTAGGGAGAACGAAAATGACCTAAATGTTCAACCAATGACACAAAGTCACTTATTGGATGCACAGGATTGGTCAAAAACCCTAATTGGATTAGAATAAGCCTAAGGAGGACGAAAATGACCTAAATGTTCAACCAATGACACAAAATCACATATTGGATGCACAAGATTGGTTAAAAACACTAATTGGATTAGAATAAGCTTAGGGAGGATGAAAATGACCTAAATGTGCAACCAATGACACAAAATCACATGTTGGATGCACAAGATTGGTTAAAAACCCTAATTGGATTAGCATAAGCCTAGGGAGGACGAAAATGACAAAAATGTGGAACCAATGACACAAAATGAAACAAAATCACATATTGGATGCACAAGATTGGTTAAAAACCCTAATTGGATTAGAATAAGACTAGGGAGGAAGAAAATGACCTAAATGTGCAACCAATGACACAAAATCACATATTGGATGCACAAGATTAATTAAAAACCCTAATTAGATTAGAATAAGCCTAGGGAGGATGCAAATGACCTAAATGTTCAACCAATGACACAAAATGATACAAAATCACATATTGGATGCACAAGTTTGATTAAAAACCCTAATTGGATTAGAATAAGCTTAGGGAGGACGAAAATGACCTAAATGTTCAACCAATGACACAAAATCAC
>JBBPBP010001276.1:0-12631 GCA_037974735.1 Cicer chorassanicum
ACAAAATCACTTATTGGATGCACAAGATTGGTCTAAAACCCTAATTGGATTAGAGTAAGCCTAGGAGGAACGAAAATGACCTAAATGTTCAACCAATGACAAAAAATCACATATTGGATGCACAAGATTGGTTAAAAACCCTAATTGGATTAGAATAAGCTTAGGGAGGACGAAAATGACATAAATGTGCAACCAATGACACAAAATCACTTATTGGATCCACATGATTGGTCAAAAACCCTAATTGGATTAGAATAAGCTTAGGGAGAACAAAAATGACCTAAATGTTCAACCAATGACACAAAATCATATATTGGATGCACAAGATTGGTTAAAAACCCTAATTGGATTAAAATAAGCTTAGGGAGGAAGAAAAGGACCTAAATGTTCAACCAATGACACAAAATCACTTATTGGATGCACAACATTGGTAAAAAAGCCTAATTGGATTAGAATAAGCCTAGGGAGGACGAAAATGACCTAAATGTTGAACCAATGACACAAAATCACATATTGGATACACAAGATTGGTTAAAAACCCTAATTGGATTAGAATAAGCCTAGGGAGGACGAAAATGACATAAATGTTCAACCAATGACACAAAATGACACAAAATCACATATTGGATGCACAAGAATAGTTAAAAACCCTAATTGGATTAGAATAAGCTTAGGGAGGACGAAAATGACTTAAATGTTCAATCAATGACACAAAATGACACAAAATCACATATTGGATACACAATATTGGTTAAAAACCCTAATTGGATTAGAATAAGCCTAGGGAGGACGAAAATGACCTAAATGTTCAACCAATGACACAAAATGACACAAAATCACATATTGGATGCACAAGATTGGTTAAAACCCCTAATTGGATTAGAATATGCTTAGGGAGGACGAAAATGACCTAATTGTTCAACCAATGACACAAAATCACTTATTGGATGCACAAGAATGGTCTAAAACCCTAAATGGATTAGAATAAGCCTAGGGGGAAGGAAAATGACCTAAATGTTGAACCAATGACACAAAATCACATATTGGATGCACAACATTGGTTAAAAACCCCAATTGGATTAGAATAAGCTTAGGGAGGACGAAAATGACATAAATGTGCAACCAATGACACAAAATCACTTATTGGATGCACATGATTGGTCAAAAACCCTAATTGGATTAGAATTAGCCTAGGGAGAACAAAAATGACCTAAATGTTCAACCAATGACACAAAATCATATATTGGATGCACAAGATTGGTTAAAAACCCTAATTGGATTAAAATAAGCTTAGGGAGGACGAAAATGACATAAATGTGCAACCAATGACACAAAATCACTTATTGGATGCACATGATTGGTCAAAAACCCTAATTGGATTAGAATAAGCCTAGGGAGAACAAAAATGACCTAAATGTTCAACCAATGACACAAAATCATATATTGGATACACAAGATTGGTTAAAAATCCTAATTGGATTAGAATAAGCCTAGAAAGGACGAAAATGACCTAAATGTTCAACCAATGAAACAAAATGACACAAAATCACATATTGGATGCACAAGATTGTTTAAAAACCCTAATTGGATTAGAATAAGCTTAGGGAGGACGAAAATGACCTAAATGTTCAACCAATGACACAAAATCACTTATTGGATGCACAAGATTGGTCAAAAAGCCTACTTGGATTAGAATAAGCCTAGGGAGGACGAAAATGACCTAAATGTTGAACCAATGACACAAAATCACATATTGGATACACAAGATTGGTTAAAAACCCTAATTGGATTAGAATAAGCCTAGGGAGGACGAAAATGACCTAAATGTTCAACCAATGACACAAAATGACACAAAATCACATATTGGATGCACAAGAATAGTTGAAAACCCTAATTGGATTAGAATAAGCTTAGGGAGGACGAAAATGACTTAAATGTTCAATCAATGACACAAAATGACACAAAATCACATATTGGATACACAATATTGGTTAAAAACCCTAATTGGATTAGAATAAGCCTAGGGAGGACGAAAATGACCTAAATGTTCAACCAATGACACAAAATGACACAAAATCACATATTGGTTGCACAAGATTGGTTAAAACCCCTAATTGGATTAGAATATGCTTAGGGAGGACGAAAATGACCTAATTGTTCAACCAATGACACAAAATCACTTATTGGATGCACAAGATTGGTCTAAAACCCTAAATGGATTAGAATAAGCCTAGGGGGAACGAAAATGACCTAAATGCTGAACCAATGACACAAAATCACATATTGGATGCACAACATTGGTTAAAAACCCCAATTGGATTAGAATAAGCTTAGGGAGGACGAAAATGACATAAATGTGCAACCAATGACACAAAATCACTTATTGGATGCACATGATTGGTCAAAAACCCTAATTGGATTAGAATTAGCCTAGGGAGAACAAAAATGACCTAAATGTTCAACCAATGACACAAAATCATATATTGGATGCACAAGATTGGTTAAAACCCCTAATTGGATTAGAATATGCTTAGGGAGGACGAAAATGACCTAATTGTTCAACCAATGACACAAAATCACTTATTGGATGCACAAGATTGGTCTAAAACCCTAATTGGATTAGAGTAAGCCTAGGAGGAACGAAAATGACCTAAATGTTCAACCAATGACAAAAAATCACATATTGGATGCACAAGATTGGTTAAAAACCCTAATTGGATTAGAATAAGCTTAGGGAGGACGAAAATGACCTAAATGTTCAACCAATGACACAAAATCACTTATTGGATGCACAAGATTGGTTAAAAACCCTAATTGGATTAGAATAAGCTTAGGGAGGACGAAAATGACCTAAATGTGCAACCCATGACACAAAATCACATATTGGATGCACAAGATTGGTTAAAAACCCTAATTGGATTAGAATAAGCCTAGGGAGGACGAAAATGACCTAAATGTTCAACCAATGACACAAAATGACACAAAATCACATATTGGATGCACAAGAATAGTTAAAAACCCTAATTGGATTAGAATAAGCTTAGGGAGGACGAAAATGACTTAAATGATCAATCAATGACACAAAATGACACAAAATCACATATTGGATACACAATATTGGTTAAAAACCCTAATTGGATTAGAATAAGCCTAGGGAGGACGAAAATGACCTAAATGTTCAACCAATGACACAAAATGACACAAAATCACATATTGGTTGCACAAGATTGGTTAAAACCCCTAATTGGATTAGAATATGCTTAGGGAGGACGAAAATGACCTAATTGTTCAACCAATGACACAAAATCACTTATTGGATGCACAAGATTGGTCTAAAACCCTAAATGGATTAGAATAAGCCTAGGGGGAACGAAAATGACCTAAATGTTGAACCAATGACACAAAATCACATATTGGATGCACAACATTGGTTAAAAACCCCATTTGGATTAGAATAAGCTTAGGGAGGACGAAAATGACATAAATGTGCAACCAATGACACAAAATCACTTATTGGATGCACATGATTGGTCAAAAACCCTAATTGGATTAGAATTAGCCTAGGGAGAACAAAAATGACCTAAATGTTCAACCAATGACACAAAATCATATATTGGATGCACAAGATTGGTTAAAAACCCTAATTGGATTAAAATAATCTTAGGGAGGACGAAAATGACATAAATGTGCAACCAATGACACAAAATCACTTATTGGATGCACAAGATTGGTTAAAAACCCTAATTGGATTAGAATAAGCCTAGGGAGGACAAAAATGACCTAAATGTTCAACCAATGACACAAAATGACACAAAATCACATATTGGATGCACAAGATTGGTTAAAAACCTTAATTGGATTAGAATAAGCCTAGGCAGGACGAAAATGATCTAAATGTTCAACCAATGACACAAAATGGCACAAAATCACATATTGGATGCACAAGATTGGTTAAAAACCCGAATTGGTTTAAAATAAGCTTAGGGAGGATGAAAATGACCTAAATGTTCAACCAATGACACAAAATCATATATTGGATGCACAAGATTGGTTAAAAACCCTAATTGGATTAAAATAAGCTTAGGGAGGACGAAAAGGACCTAAATGTTCAACCAATGACACAAAATCACTTATTGGATGCACAACATTGGTCAAAAAGCCTAATTGGATTAGAATAAGCCTAGGGAGGACGAAAATGACCTAAATGTTGAACCAATGACACAAAATCACATATTGGATACACAAGATTGGTTAAAAACCCTAATTGGATTAGAATAAGCCTAGGGAGGACGAAAATGACCTAAATGTTCAACCAATGACACAAAATGACACAAAATCACATATTGGATGCACAAGAATGGTTAAAAACCCTAATTGGATAAGAATAAGCTTAGGGAGGACGAAAATGACTTAAATGTTCAATCAATGACACAAAATGACACAAAATCACATATTGGATACACAATATTGGTTAAAAACCCTAATTGGATTAGAATAAGCCTAGGGAGGACGAAAATGACCTAAATGTTCAACCAATGACACAAAATGACACAAAATCACATATTGGATGCACAAGATTGGTTAAAACCCCTAATTGGATTAGAATATGCTTAGGGAGGACGAAAATGACCTAATTGTTCAACCAATGACACAAAATCACTTATTGGATGCACAAGATTGGTCTAAAACCCTAAATGGATTAGAATAAGCCTAGGGGGAACGAAAATGACCTAAATGTTGAATCAATGACACAAAATCACATATTGGATGCACAACATTGGTTAAAAACCCCAATTGGATTAGAATAAGCTTAGGGAGGACGAAAATGACATAAATGTGCAACCAATGACACAAAATCACTTATTGGATGCACATGATTGGTCAAAAACCCTAATTGGATTAGAATAAGCCTAGGGAGAACAAAAATGACCTAAATGTTCAACCAATGACACAAAATCACATATTGGATACACAAGATTGGTTAAAAACCCTAATTGGATTAGAATAAGCCTAGGGAGGACGAAAATGACCTAAATGTTCAACCAATGACACAAAATGACACAAAATCACATATTGGATGCACAAGAATGGTTAAAAACCCTAATTGGATTAGAATAAGCTTAGGGAGGACGAAAATGACTTAAATGTTCAATCAATGACACAAAATGACACAAAATCACATATTGGATACACAATATTGGTCAAAAAGCCTAATTGGATTAGAATAAGCCTATGGAGGACGAAAATGACCTAAATGTTGAACCAATGACACAAAATGACACAAAATCACATATTGGATACACAAGATTGGTTAAAAACCCTAATTGGATTAGAATAAGCCTAGGGAGGACGAAAATGACCTAAATGTTCAACCAATGACACAAAATGACACAAAATTACATATTGGATGCACAAGAATGGTTAAAAACCTTAATTGGATTAGAATAAGCTTAGGGACGACGAAAATGAGTTAAATGTTCAATCAATGACACAAAATGACACAAAATCACATATTGGATACACAATATTGGTTAAAAACCCTAATTGGATTAGAATAAGCGTAGGGAGGACGAAAATGACCTAAATGTTCAACCAATGACACAAAATGACACAAAATCACATATTGGATGCACAAGATTTGTTAAAACCCCTAATTGGATTAGAATATGCTTAGGGAGGACGAAAATGACCTAATTGTTCAACCAATGACACAAAATCACTTATTGGATGCATAAGATTGGTCTAAAACCCTAAATGGATTAGAATAAGCCTAGGGGGAACGAAAATGACCTAAATGTTGAACCAATGACACAAAATCACATATTGGATGCACAACATTGGTTAAAAACCCCAATTGGATTAGAATAAGCTTAGGGAGGACGAAAATGACATAAATGTGCAACCAATGACACAAAATCACTTATTGGATGCACATGATTGGTCAAAAACCCTAATTGGATTAGAATTAGCCTAGGGAGAACAAAAATGACCTAAATGTTCAACCAATGACACAAAATCATATATTGGATGCACAAGATTGGTTAAAACCCCTAATTGGATTAGAATATGCTTAGGGAGGACGAAAATGACCTAATTGTTCAACCAATGACACAAAATCACTTATTGGATGCACAAGATTGGTCTAAAACCCTAATTGGATTAGAGTAAGCCTAGGAGGAACGAAAATGACCTAAATGTTCAACCAATGACAAAAAATCACATATTGGATGCACAAGATTGGTTAAAAACCCTAATTGGATTAGAATAAGTTTAGGGAGGACGAAAATGACATAAATGTGCAACCAATGACACAAAATCACTTATTGGATCCACATGATTGGTCAAAAACCCTAATTGGATTAGAATAAGCTTAGGGAGAACAAAAATGACCTAAATGTTCAACCAATGACACAAAATCATATATTGGATGCACAAGATTGGTTAAAAACCCTAATTGGATTAAAATAAGCTTAGGGAGGAAGAAAAGGACCTAAATGTTCAACCAATGACACAAAATCACTTATTGGATGCACAACATTGGTCAAAAAGCCTAATTGGATTAGAATAAGCATAGGGAGGACGAAAATGACCTAAATGTTGAACCAATGACACAAAATCACATATTGGATACACAAGATTGGTTAAAAACCCTAATTGGCTTAGAATAAGCCTAGGGAGGACGAAAATGACCTAAATGTTCAACCAATGACACAAAATGACACAAAATCACATATTGGATGCACAAGAATAGTTAAAAACCCTAATTGGATTAGAATAAGCTTAGGGAGGACGAAAATGACTTAAATGTTCAATCAATGACACAAAATGACACAAAATCACATATTGGATACACAATATTGGTTAAAAACCCTAATTGGATTAGAATAAGCCTAGGGAGGACGAAAATGACCTAAATGTTCAACCAATGACACAAAATGACACAAAATCACATATTGGATGCACAAGATTGGTTAAAACCCCTAATTGGATTAGAATATGCTTAGGGAGGACGAAAATGACCTAAATGTTGAACCAATGACACAAAATCACATATTGGATACACAAGATTGGTTAAAAACCCTAATTGGATTAGAATAAGCCTAGGGAGGACGAAAATGACCTAAATGTTCAACCAATGACACAAAATGACACAAAATCACATATTGGATACACAAGATTGGTTAAAAACCCTAATTGGATTAGAATAAGCCTAGGGAGGACGAAAATGACCTAAATGTTCAACCAATGACACAAAATGACACAAAATCACATATTGGATGCACAAGATTGGTCAAAAAGCCTAATTGGATTAGAATAAGCCTAGGGAGGACGAAAATGACCTAAATGTTGAACCAATGACACAAAATCACATATTGGATACACAAGATTGGTTAAAAACCCTAATTGGATTAGAATAAGCCTAGGGAGGACGAAAATGACCTAAATGTTCAACCAATGACAAAAAATGACACAAAATCACATATTGGATGCACAAGATTGGTTAAACACCCTAATTGGATTAGAATAAGCTTAGAGAGGACGAAAATGACTTAAATGTTCAACCAATGACACAAAATAACACAAAATCACATATTGGATACACAAGATTGGTTAAAAACCCTAATTGGATTAGAATAAGCCTAGGGAGGACGAAAATGACCTAAATGTTCATCCAATGACACAAAATGACACAAAATCACATATTGGATGCACAAGATTGGTTAAAAATCCTAATTGTAATGGAATAAGCTTAGGGAGGACGAAAATGACCTAAATGTTCAACCAATGACACAAAATCACTTATTGGATGCACAAGATTGGTCTAAAACCCTAAATGGATTAGAATAAGCCTAGGGGGAACGAAAATGACCTAAATGTTGAACCAATGACACAAAATCACATATTGGATGCACAACATTGGTTAAAAACCCCCAATTGGATTAGAATAAGCTTAGGGAGGACGAAAATGACATAAATGTGCAACCAAGGACACAAAATCACTTATTGGATGCACAAGATTGGTTAAAAACCCTAATTGGATTAGAATAAGCCTAGGGAGGACAAAAATGACCTAAATGTTCAACCAATGACACAAAATGACACAAAATCACATATTGGATGCACAAGATTGGTTAAAAACCTTAATTGGATTAGAATAAGCCTAGGCAGGACGAAAATGATCTAAATGTTCAACCAATGACACAAAATGGCACAAAATCACATATTGGATGCACAAGATTGGTTAAAAACCCTAATTGGTTTAAAATAAGCTTAGGGAGGATGAAAATGACCTAAATGTTCAACCAATGACACAAAATCATATATTGGATGCACAAGATTGGTTAAAAACCCTAATTGGATTAAAATAAGCTTAGGGAGGACGAAAAGGACCTAAATGTTCAACCAATGACACAAAATCAGTTATTGGATGCACAAGATTGGTCAAAAAGCCTAATTGGATTAGAATAAGCCTATGGAGGACGAAAATGACCTAAATGTTGAACCAATGACACAAAATGACACAAAATCACATATTGGATGCACAAGATTGGTTAAAAACCTTAATTGGATTAGAATAAGCCTAGGCAGGACGAAAATGATCTAAATGTTCAACCAATGACACAAAATGGCACAAAATCACATATTGGATGCACAAGATTGGTTAAAAACCCTAATTGGTTTAAAATAAGCTTAGGGAGGATGAAAATGACCTAAATGTTCAACCAATGACACAAAATCATATATTGGATGCACAAGATTGGTTAAAAACCCTAATTGGATTAAAATAAGCTTAGGGAGGACGAAAAGGACCTAAATGTTCAACCAATGACACAAAATCAGTTATTGGATGCACAAGATTGGTCAAAAAGCCTAATTGGATTAGAATAAGCCTAGGGAGGACGAAAATGACCTAAATGTTGAACCAATGACACAAAATGACACAAAATCACATATTGGATACACAAGATTGGTTAAAAACCTTAATTGGATTAGAATAAGCCTAGGCAGGACGAAAATGATCTAAATGTTCAACCAATGACACAAAATGGCACAAAATCACATATTGGATGCACAAGATTGGTTAAAAACCCTAATTGGTTTAAAATAAGCTTAGGGAGGATGAAAATGACCTAAATGTTCAACCAATGACACAAAATCACTTATTGGATGCACAAGATTGGTCAAAAAGCCTAATTGGATTAGAATAAGCCTAGGGAGGACGAAAATGACCTAAATGTTGAACCAATGACACAAAATGACACAAAATCACATATTGGATACACAAGATTGGTTAAAAACCCTAATTGGATTAGAATAAGCATAGGGAGGACGAAAATGACCAAAATGTTCAACCAATGACACAAAATGACACAAAATCACATATTGGATGCACAAGATTGGTTAAAAACCCTAATTGGATTAGAATAAGCTTAGGGAGGACTAAAATGACTTAAATGTTCAACCAATGACACAAAATGACACAAAATCACATATTGGATACACAAGATTGGTTAAAAACCCTAATTGGATAAGAATAAGCCTAGGGAGGACGAAAATAACCTAAATGTTCAACCAATGACACAAAATGACAAAAAATCACATATGGGATGCACAAGATTGGTTAAAAACCCTAATTGGATTAGAATAAGCTTAGGGAGGACGAAAATGACCTAAATGTTCAACCAATGACACAAAATAACTTATTGGATGCACAAAATTGGTCTAAAACCCTAATTGGATTAGAGTAAGCCTAGGGGGAACGAAAATGACCTAAATGTTCAACCAATGACAAAAAATCACATATTGGATGCACAAGATTGGTTAAAAACCCTAATTGGATTAGAATAAGCTTTGGGAGGACGAAAATGACATAAATGTGCAACCAATGACACAAAATCACTTTTTGGATGCACATGATTGGTCAAAAACCCTAATTGGATTAGAATAAGCCTAGGGAGGACAAAAATGACCTAAATGTTCAACCAATGACACAAAATCACATATTGAATACACAAGATTGGTGAAAACCCCTAATTGGATTAGAATAAGCCTAGGGATGACGAAAATGACCTAAATGTTCAACCAATGACACAAAATGACACAAAATCACATATTGGATGCACAAGATTGGTTAAAAACCCTAATTGGATTAGAATAAGCCTAGCGAGGACGAAAATGACCTAAATGTTCAACCAATGACAAAAAATGACACAAAATCACATATTGGATGCACAAGATTGGTTAAAAACCCTAATTTGGTTAGAATAAGCCTAGGGAAAACGAAAATAACCTAAATGTTCAACCAATGACACAAAATCACATATTGGATGCACAAGATTGGTTAAAAACCCTAATTGGATTACAATAAGCTTAGGGAGGTCGAAAATGACCTAAATGTGCAACCAATGACCCATAATCACATATTGGATGCACAAGATTGGTTAAAAACCCTAATTGGATTAGAATAAACCTAGGGAGGACGAAAATGACATAAATGTGCAACTAATGACACAAAATCACATATTGGATGCACAAGATTTGCTAAAAACCTTAATTGGATTAGAATAAGCCTAGGGAGGACGAAACTGACCTAAATGTTGAACCAATGACACAAAATGACACAAAATCACATATTGGATACACAAGATTGGTTAAAAACCCTAATTGGATTAGAATAAGCCTAGGGAGGACGAAAATGACCTAAATGTTCAACCAATGACACAAAATCACATATTGGATGCACAAGATTGGTCTAAAACCCTAATTGGATTAGAGTAAGCCTAGGGGGAACGAAAATGACCTAAATGTTCAACCAATGACAAAAAATCACATATTAGATGCACAAGATTGGTTAAAACCCCTAATTGGATTAGAATAAGCTTAGGGAGGACGAAAATGACATAAATGTGCAACCAATGACACAAAATCATTTATTGGATGCACATGATTGGTCAAAAACCCTAATTGGATTATAATAAGCCTAGGGAGAACAAAAATGACCTAAATTTTCAACCAATGACACAAAATCATATATTGGATGCACAAGATTGGTTAAAAACCCTAATTGGATTAAAATAAGCTTAGGGAGGACGAAAAGGGCCTAAATGTTCAACCAATAACATAAAATCACTTATTGGATGCACAAGATTGGTTAAAAACCCTAATTGGATTAGAATAAGCCTAGGGAGGACAGAAATGACCTAAATGTTCAACCAATGACACAAAATGACACAAAATCACATATTGGATGCACAAGATTGGTTAAAAACCTTAATTGGATTAGAATAAGCCTAGGCAGGACGAAAATGATCTAAATGTTCAACCAATGACACAAAATGGCACAAAATCACATATTGGATGCACAAGATTGGTTAAAAACCCTAATTGGTTTAAAATAAGCTTAGGGAGGATGAAAATGACCTAAATGTTCAACCAATGACACAAAATCATATATTGGATGCACAAGATTGGTTAAAAACCCTAATTGGATTAAAATAAGCTTAAGCAGGACGAAAAGGACCTAAATGTTCAACCAATGACACAAAATCAGTTATTGGATGCACAAGATTGGTCAAAAAGCCTAATTGGATTAGAATAAGCCTAGGGAGGACGAAAATGACCTAAATGTTGAACCAATGACACAAAATGACACAAAATCACATATTGGATACACAAGATTGGTTAAAAACCCTAATTGGATTAGAATAAGCCTAGGGAGGACGAAAATGACCTAAATGTTAAACCAATGACACAAAATGACACAAAATCACATATTGGATGCAAAAGATTGGTTAAAAACCCTAATTGGATTAGAATAAGCTTAGGGAGGACTAAAATGACTTAAATGTTCAACCAATGACACAAAATGACACAAAATCACATATTGGATACACAAGATTGGTTAAAAACCCTAATTGGATAAGAATAAGCCTAGGGAGGACGAAAATAACCTAAATGTTCAACCAATGACACAAAATGACACAAAATCACATATTGGATGCACAAGATTGGTTAAAAACCCTAATTGGATTAGAATAAGCTTAGGGAGGACGAAAATGACCTAAATGTTCAACCAATGACACAAAATCACTTATTGGATGCAGAAGATTGGTCTAAAACCCTAATTGGATTAGAGTAAGCCTAGGGGGAACGAAAATGACCTAAATGTTCAACCAATGACAAAAAATCACATATTCGATGCACAAGATTGGTTAAAAACCCTAATTGGATTAGAATAAGCTTTGGGAGGACGAAAATGACATAAATGTGGAACCAATGACACAAAATCACTTATTGGATGCACATGATTGGTCAAAAACCCTATTTGAATTAGAATAAGCCTTGGGAGAACAAAAATGACCTAAATGTTCAACCAATGACACAAAATCATATATTGGATGCACAAGATTGGTTAAAAACCCTAATTGGATTAAAATAAGCTTACGGAGGACGAAAAGGACCTAAATGTGCAACCAATGACACAAAATCACATATTGAATACACAAGATTGGTGAAAACCCCTAATTGGATTAGAATAAGCCTAGGGATGACGAAAATGACCTAAATGTTCAACCAATGACACAAAATGACACAAAATCACATATTGGATGCACAAGATTGGTTAAAAACC
>JBBPBP010001277.1:0-12629 GCA_037974735.1 Cicer chorassanicum
GATGCACAAGAATTGTTAAAACCCCTAATTGGACGAGAATAGGCCTAGGGAGGACAAAAATGACCTAAATGTTCAACCAATGACACAAAATCACTTATTGGAAGCACAAGATTGGTTAAAAACCCTAATTGGACGAGAATAAGCCTTGGGAGGACGAAAATGACCTAAATGTTCAACGAATAACACAAATGTACTTATTGGATGCACAAGATTGTTTAAAAACCGTAATTGGACAAGAATAAGCCTAGGGAGGACGAAAATGACCTAAATGTTCAACCAATGACACAAAATCACTTATTGGATCCACAAGATTGGTTAAAAACCCTAATTGGACGAGAATAAGCCTTGGGAGGACGAAAATGACCTAAATGTTCAACCAATGACACAAAATCCCTTATTGGATGCACAAGATTGGTTAAAAACCCTAATTGGACGAGAATAAGCCTTAGGAGGACGAAAATGACCTAAATGTTCAACCAATGACACAAATGTACTTATTGGATGCACAAGATTGGTTAAAAACCCTAATTGGACGAGAATAAGCCTAGGGAGGACGAAAATGACCTAAATGTTCAACCAATGACACAAAATCACTTATTGGATGCCCAAGATTGGTTAAAAACCCTAATTGGACGAGAATAAGCATTGAGAGGGTGAACATGACCTAAAAGTTAGACCAATGACACAAAATCACTTATTGGATGCACAAGATTGGTTAAAAACCCTAATTGGACGAGAATAAGCCTTGGGAGGACGAAAATGACCTAAATGTTCAACCAATGACACAAATGTACTTATTGGATGCACAAGATTGGTTAAAAACCCTAATTAGACGAGAATAAGCCTTGGGAGGACGAAACTGACCTAAATGTTCAACCAATGACACAAATGTACTTATTGGATGCACAAGATTGGTTAAAAACCCTAATTGGACGAGAATAAGCCTAGGGAGGACGAAAATGACCTAAATGTTCAACCAATGACACAAATGTACTTATTGGATGCACAAGATTGGTTAAAAACCCTAATTGGACGAGAATAAGCCTTGGGAGGACGAAAATGACCTAAATGTTCGACAAATGGCACAAAATCACTTATTGGATGCACAAGATTGGTTAAAAACCCTAATTGGACGAGAATAAGCCTAGGGAGGACGAAAATGACCTAAATGTTCAACCAATGACACAAATGTACTTATTGGATGCACAAGATTGGTTAAAAACCCTAATTGGACGAGAATAAGCCTAGGGAGGACGAAAATGACCTAAATGTTCAACCAATGACACAAAATCACTTATTGGATGCGCATGATTGGTTAAAAACCCTAATTGGACGAGAATAAGCCTAGGGAGGACGAAAATGACCTAAATGTTCAACCAATGACACAAAATCACTTATTGGATGCACAAGATTGGTTAAAAACCCTAATTGGACGAGAATAAGCCTAGGGAGGCAGAAAATGACCTAAATGTTCAACCAATGACACAAAATCACTTATTGGATGCACAAGATTGGTTAAAAACCCTAATTGGACGAGAATAAGCCTAGGGAGGACGAAAATGACCTAAATGTTCAACCAATGACACAAAATCACGTATTGGATGCACAAGATTGGTTAAAAATCGTAATTGGACGAGAATAAGCCTTGGGAGGACGAAAATGACCTAAATATTCAACCAAAGACACAAATGTACTTATTGGATGCACAAAACCCTAATTGGACGAGAATAAGCCTTGGGAGGACGAAAATGACCTAAATGTTCAACCAATGACACAAATGTACTTATTGGATGCACAAGATTGGTTAAAAACCCTAATTGGACGAGAATAAGCCTAGGGAGGACGAAAATGACCTAAATGTTCAACCAATGACACAAATGTACTTACTGGATGCACAAGATTGGTTAAAAACCCTAATTGGACGAGAATAAGCATTGGGAGCACGAAAATGACCTAAATGTTCAACCAATGACACAAAATCACTTATTGGATGCACAAGATTGGTTAAAACCCCTAATTGGACGAGAATAAGCCTTGGGAGGACGAAAATGACCTAAATGTTCAACCAATGACACAAAATCACTTATTGGATGCACAAGATTGGTTAAAAACCCTAAATGGACGAGAATAAGCATTGGGAGGACGAAAATGACCTAAATGTTCAACCAATGACACAAATGTACTTATTGGATGCACAAGATTGGTTAAAAACCCTAATTGGACGAGAATAAGCCTAGGGAGGACGAAAATGACCTAAATGTTCAACCAATGACACAAAATCACTTATTGGATGCACTAGATTGTTTAAAAACCCTAATTGGACGAGAATAAGCCGTGGGAGGACGAAAATGACCTAAATGTTCAACCAATGACACAAATGTACTTATTGGATGCACAAGATTGGTTAAAAACCCTAATTGGACGAGAATAAGCCTAGAGAGGACGAAAATGACCTAAATGTTCAACCAATGACACAAAATCAATTATTGGATGCACAAGATTGGTTAAAACCCTAATTGGACGAGAATAAGCATTGGGAGGACGAAAAATGACCTAAATGTTAAACCAATGAGACAAATTTACTTATTGGATGCACAAGAATTGTTAAAACCCCTAATTGGACGAGAATAGGCCTAGGGAGGACAAAAATGACCTAAATGTTCAACCAATGACACAAAATCACTTATTGGAAGCACAAGATTGGTTAAAAACCCTAATTGGACGAGAATAAGCCTTGGGAGGACGAAAATGACCTAAATGTTCAACGAATAACACAAATGTACTTATTGGATGCACAAGATTGTTTAAAAACCGTAATTGGACAAGAATAAGCCTAGGGAGGACGAAAATGACCTAAATGTTCAACCAATGACACAAAATCACTTATTGGATCCACAAGATTGGTTAAAAACCCTAATTGGACGAGAATAAGCCTTGGGAGGACGAAAATGACCTAAATGTTCAACCAATGACACAAAATCCCTTATTGGATGCACAAGATTGGTTAAAAACCCTAATTGGACGAGAATAAGCCTTAGGAGGACGAAAATGACCTAAATGTTCAACCAATGACACAAATGTACTTATTGGATGCACAAGATTGGTTAAAAACCCTAATTGGACGAGAATAAGCCTAGGGAGGACGAAAATGACCTAAATGTTCAACCAATGACACAAAATCACTTATTGGATGCCCAAGATTGGTTAAAAACCCTAATTGGACGAGAATAAGCATTGAGAGGGTGAACATGACCTAAAAGTTAGACCAATGACACAAAATCACTTATTGGATGCACAAGATTGGTTAAAAACCCTAATTGGACGAGAATAAGCCTTGGGAGGACGAAAATGACCTAAATGTTCAACCAATGACACAAATGTACTTATTGGATGCACAAGATTGGTTAAAAACCCTAATTAGACGAGAATAAGCCTTGGGAGGACGAAACTGACCTAAATGTTCAACCAATGACACAAATGTACTTATTGGATGCACAAGATTGGTTAAAAACCCTAATTGGACGAGAATAAGCCTAGGGAGGACGAAAATGACCTAAATGTTCAACCAATGACACAAATGTACTTATTGGATGCACAAGATTGGTTAAAAACCCTAATTGGACGAGAATAAGCCTTGGGAGGACGAAAATGACCTAAATGTTCGACAAATGGCACAAAATCACTTATTGGATGCACAAGATTGGTTAAAAACCCTAATTGGACGAGAATAAGCCTAGGGAGGACGAAAATGACCTAAATGTTCAACCAATGACACAAATGTACTTATTGGATGCACAAGATTGGTTAAAAACCCTAATTGGACGAGAATAAGCCTAGGGAGGACGAAAATGACCTAAATGTTCAACCAATGACACAAAATCACTTATTGGATGCGCATGATTGGTTAAAAACCCTAATTGGACGAGAATAAGCCTAGGGAGGACGAAAATGACCTAAATGTTCAACCAATGACACAAAATCACTTATTGGATGCACAAGATTGGTTAAAAACCCTAATTGGACGAGAATTAGCATTGGGAGGACGAAAATGACCTAAATGTTCAACCAATGACACAAATGTACTTATTGGATGCACAAGATTGGTTAAAAACCCTAATTGGACGAGAATAAGCCTAGGGAGGACGAAAATGACCTAAATGTTCAACCAATGACACAAAATCACTTATTGGATGCACTAGATTGTTTAAAAACCCTAATTGGACGAGAATAAGCCGTGGGAGGACGAAAATGACCTAAATGTTCAACCAATGACACAAATGTACTTATTGGATGCACAAGATTGGTTAAAAACCCTAATTGGACGAGAATAAGCCTAGAGAGGACGAAAATGACCTAAATGTTCAACCAATGACACAAAATCAATTATTGGATGCACAAGATTGGTTAAAACCCTAATTGGACGAGAATAAGCATTGGGAGGACGAAAAATGACCTAAATGTTAAACCAATGAGACAAATTTACTTATTTGATGCACAAGAATTGTTAAAACCCCTAATTGGACGAGAATAGGCCTAGGGAGGACAAAAATGACCTAAATGTTCAACCAATGACACAAAATCACTTATTGGAAGCACAAGATTGGTTAAAAACCCTAATTGGACGAGAATAAGCCTTGGGAGGACGAAAATGACCTAAATGTTCAACGAATAACACAAATGTACTTATTGGATGCACAAGATTGGTTAAAAACCGTAATTGGACAAGAATAAGCCGAGGGAGGACGAAAATGACCTAAACGTTCAACCAATGACACAAAATCACTTATTGGATCCACAAGATTGGTTAAAAACCCTAATTGGACGAGAATAAGCCTTGGGAGGACGAAAATGACCTAAATTTTCAACCAATGACGCAAATGTACTTATTGGATGCACAAGATTGGTTAAAAACCCTAATTGGACGAGAATAAGCCTATGGAGGACGAAAATGACGTAAATGTTCAACTAATGAAAGAAAATCACTTATTGGATGCACAAGATTGGTTAAAAACACTAATTGAACGAGAATAAGCCTTGGGAGGACGAAAATGACCTAAATGTTCAACCAATGACACAAAATCTCTTATTGGATGCACAAGATTGGTTAAAAACCCTAATTGGACGAGAATAAGCCTTGGGAGGACGGAAATGACCTAAATGTTCAACGAATGACACAAATGTACTTATTGGATGCACAAGATTGGTTAAAAACCGTAATTGTACAAGAATAAGCCTAGGGAGGACGAAAATGACCTAAATATTCAACCAATGGCACAAAATCAATTATTGGATGCACAAGATTGGTTAAAAACCCTAATTGGACGAAAATAAGCCTAGAGAGGACGAAAATGACCTAAATGTTCAACCAATGACACAAAATCAATTATTGGATGCACAAGATTGGTTAAAACCCTAATTGGACGAGAATAAGCATTGGGAGGACGAAAAATGACCTAAATGTTAAACCAATGAGACAAATTTACTTATTGGATGCACAAGATTGGTTAAAACCCCTAATTGGACGAGAATAAGCCTAGGGAGGACGAAAATAATCTAAATGTTCAACCAATGACACAAAATCACTTATTGGATGCACATGATTGGTTAAAAACCCTAATTGGACGAGAATAAGCCTTGGGAGAACGAAAATGACCTAAATGTTCAACCAATGACACAAAATCACTTATTGGATGCACAAGATTGGTTAAAAACCCTAATTGGACGAGAATAAGGCTTGGGAGGACGAAAATGACCTAAATGTTCAACCAATGACACAAAATCACTTATTGGATGCACTAGATTTGTTAAAAACCCTAATTGGACGAGAATAAGCCTAGGGAGGACGAAAATGACCTAAATGTTCAACCAATGACACAAAATCACTTATTGGATGCACAAGATTGGTTAAAAACCCTAATTGGACGAGAATAAGCCTAGGGAGGACGAAAATGACCTAAATGTTCAACCAATGACACAAATGTACTTATTGGATGCACAAGATTGGTTAAAAACCCTAATTGGACGAGAATAAGCCTAGGGAGGACGAAAATGACCTAAATGTTCAACCAATGACACAAAATCACTTCTTGGATGCGCATGATTGGTTAAAAACCCTAATTGGACGAGAATAAGCCTAGGGAGGACGAAAATGACCTAAATGTTCAACCAATGACACAAAATCACTTATTGGATGCACAAGATTGGTTAAAAACCCTAATTGGACGAGAATAAGCCGTGGGAGGACGAAAAGGACCTAAATGTTCAACCAATGACACAAATGTACTTATTGGATGCACAAGATTGGTTAAAAACCCTAATTGGACGAGAATAAGCCTAGGGAGGACGAAAATGACCTAAATGTTCAACCAATGACACAAAATCACTTCTTGGATGCACAAGATTGGTTAAAACCCCTAATTGGACGAGAATAAGCCTTGGGAGGACGAAAATGACCAAAATGTTCAACCAATGACACAAAATCACTTGTTGGATGCACAAGATTGGTTAAAAACCCTAATTGGACGAGCATAAGCATTCGGAGGACGAAAATGACCTAAATGTTCAACCAATGACACAAATGTACTTATTGGATGCACAAGATTGGTTAAAAACCCTAATTGGACGAGAATAAGCCTAGGGAGGACGAAAATGACCTAAATGTTCAACCAATGACACAAAATCAATTATTGGATGCACAAGATTGGTTAAAACCCTAATTGGACGAGAATAAGCATTGGGAGGATGAAAATAACCTAAATGTTCAACCAATGACACAAATGTACTTATTGGATGCACAAGATTGGTTAAAACCCCTAATTGGACGAGAATAAGCCTAGGGAGGACGAAAATGACCTAAATGTTCAACCAATGACACAAAATCACTTATTGGATGCACAAGATTGGTTAAAAACCCTAATTGGACGAGAATAAGGCTTGGGAGGACGAAAATGACCTAAATGTTCAACCAATGACACAAATGTACTTATTGGATGCACAAGATTGGTTAAAAACCCTAATTGGACGAGAATAAGCCTAGAGAGGACGAAAATGACCTAAATGTTAAACCAATGACACAAAATCAATTATTGGATGCACAAGATTGGTTAAAACCCTAATTGGACGAGAATAAGCATTGGGAGGACGAAAAATGACCTAAATGTTAAACCAATGAGACAAATTTACTTATTTGATGCACAAGAATTGTTAAAACCCCTAATTGGACGAGAATAGGCCTAGGGAGGACAAAAATGACCTAAATGTTCAACCAATGACACAAAATCACTTATTGGAAGCACAAGATTGGTTAAAAACCCTAATTGGACGAGAATAAGCCTTGGGAGGACGAAAATGACCTAAATGTTCAACGAATAACACAAATGTACTTATTGGATGCACAAGATTGGTTAAAAACCGTAATTGGACAAGAATAAGCCGAGGGAGGACGAAAATGACCTAAACGTTCAACCAATGACACAAAATCACTTATTGGATCCACAAGATTGGTTAAAAACCCTAATTGGACGAGAATAAGCCTTGGGAGGACGAAAATGACCTAAATTTTCAACCAATGACGCAAATGTACTTATTGGATGCACAAGATTGGTTAAAAACCCTAATTGGACGAGAATAAGCCTATGGAGGACGAAAATGACGTAAATGTTCAACTAATGAAAGAAAATCACTTATTGGATGCACAAGATTGGTTAAAAACACTAATTGAACGAGAATAAGCCTTGGGAGGACGAAAATGACCTAAATGTTCAACCAATGACACAAAATCTCTTATTGGATGCACAAGATTGGTTAAAAACCCTAATTGGACGAGAATAAGCCTTGGGAGGACGGAAATGACCTAAATGTTCAACGAATGACACAAATGTACTTATTGGATGCACAAGATTGGTTAAAAACCGTAATTGTACAAGAATAAGCCTAGGGAGGACGAAAATGACCTAAATATTCAACCAATGGCACAAAATCAATTATTGGATGCACAAGATTGGTTAAAAACCCTAATTGGACGAAAATAAGCCTAGAGAGGACGAAAATGACCTAAATGTTCAACCAATGACACAAAATCAATTATTGGATGCACAAGATTGGTTAAAACCCTAATTGGACGAGAATAAGCATTTGGAGGACGAAAAATGACCTAAATGTTAAACCAATGAGACAAATTTACTTATTGGATGCACAAGATTGGTTAAAACCCCTAATTGGACGAGAATAAGCCTAGGGAGGACGAAAATAATCTAAATGTTCAACCAATGACACAAAATCACTTATTGGATGCACATGATTGGTTAAAAACCCTAATTGGACGAGAATAAGCCTTGGGAGAACGAAAATGACCTAAATGTTCAACCAATGACACAAAATCACTTATTGGATGCACAAGATTGGTTAAAAACCCTAATTGGACGAGAATAAGGCTTGGGAGGACGAAAATGACCTAAATGTTCAACCAATGACACAAAATCACTTATTGGATGCACTAGATTTGTTAAAAACCCTAATTGGACGAGAATAAGCCTAGGGAGGACGAAAATGACCTAAATGTTCAACCAATGACACAAAATCACTTATTGGATGCACAAGATTGGTTAAAAACCCTAATTGGACGAGAATAAGCCTAGGGAGGACGAAAATGACCTAAATGTTCAACCAATGACACAAATGTACTTATTGGATGCACAAGATTGGTTAAAAACCCTAATTGGACGAGAATAAGCCTAGGGAGGACGAAAATGACCTAAATGTTCAACCAATGACACAAAATCACTTCTTGGATGCGCATGATTGGTTAAAAACCCTAATTGGACGAGAATAAGCCTAGGGAGGACGAAAATGACCTAAATGTTCAACCAATGACACAAAATCACTTATTGGATGCACAAGATTGGTTAAAAACCCTAATTGGACGAGAATAAGCCGTGGGAGGACGAAAAGGACCTAAATGTTCAACCAATGACACAAATGTACTTATTGGATGCACAAGATTGGTTAAAAACCCTAATTGGACGAGAATAAGCCTAGGGAGGACGAAAATGACCTAAATGTTCAACCAATGACACAAATGTACTTATTGGATGCACAAGATTGGTTAAAAACCCTAATTGGACGAGAATAAGCCTTGGGAGGACGAAAATGACCTAAATGTTCGACAAATGGCACAAAATCACTTATTGGATGCACAAGATTGGTTAAAAACCCTAATTGGACGAGAATAAGCCTAGGGAGGACGAAAATGACCTAAATGTTCAACCAATGACACAAATGTACTTATTGGATGCACAAGATTGGTTAAAAACCCTAATTGGACGAGAATAAGCCTAGGGAGGACGAAAATGACCTAAATGTTCAACCAATGACACAAAATCACTTATTGGATGCGCATGATTGGTTAAAAACCCTAATTGGACGAGAATAAGCCTAGGGAGGACGAAAATGACCTAAATGTTCAACCAATGACACAAAATCACTTATTGGATGCACAAGATTGGTTAAAAACCCTAATTGGACGAGAATCAGCCTTGGGAGGACGAAAATGACCTAAATATTTAACCAATGACAAAAATAAACTTATTGGATGCACAAGATTGGTTAAAAACCCTAATTGGACGAGAATAAGCCTAGAGAGTACGAAAATGACCTAAATGTTCAACCAATGACACAAAATCACTTATTGGATGCACAAGATTGGTTAAAAACCCTAATTGGACGAGAATAAGCCTTGGGAGGACGAAAATGACCTAAATGTTCAACCAATGACACAAATGTACCTATTGGTTGCACAACATTGGTTAAAAACCCTAATTGGATGAGAATAAGCTTTGGGAGGACGAAAATGACCTAAATGTTCAACCAATGACACAAATGTACTTATTGGATGCACAAGATTGGTTAAAAACCCTAATTGGACGAGAATAAGCCTAGGGAGGACGAAAATGACCTAAATGTTCAACCAATGACACAAATTTACTTATGGGATGCACAAGATTGGTTAAAAACCCTAATTGGACGAGAATAAGCCTTGGGAGGACGAAAATGACCTAAATGTTCAACCAATGACACAAATGTACTTATTGGATGCACAAGATTGGTTAAAAACCCTAATTGGACGAGAATAAGCCTAGGGAGGACGAAAATGACCTAAATGTTCAACCAATGACACAAAATCACTTATTGGATGCACAAGATTGGTTAAAAACCCTAATTGGACGAGAATAAGGCTTTGGAGGACGAAAATGACCTAAATGTTCAACCAATGACACAAAATCACTTATTGGATGCACAAGATTGGTTAAAAACCCTAATTGGACGAGAATAAGCCTTGGGAGGACGAAAATTACCTAAATGTTCAACCAATGACACAAATGTACTTATTGGATGCACAAGATTGGTTAAAAACCCTAATTGGACGAGAGTAAGCCTTGGGAGGACGAAATTAACCTAAATGTTTAACCAATGACACAAATGTACTTATTGGATGCACAAGATTGGTTAAAAACCCTAATTGGACGAGAATAAGCCTTGGGAGGACGAAAATGACCTAAATGTTCAACCAATGACACAAATATACTTATTGGATGCACAAGATTGGTTAAAAACCCTAATTGGACGAAAATAAGCCTTTGGAGAACGAAAATGACCTAAATGTTCAACCAATGACACAAATGTACTTATTGGATGCACAAGATTGGTTAAAAACCCTAATTGGACGAGAATAAGCCTAGGGAGGACGAAAATGACCTAAATGTTCAACCAATGACACAAATGTACTTATTGGATGCACAAGATTGGTTAAAAACCCTAATTGGACGATAATAAGACTAAAGTGGACGAAAATGACCTAAATGTTCAAGCAATGACACAAATGTACTTATTGGATGCACAAGATTTGTTAAAACCCTAATTGGACGAGAATAAGACTAGGGAGGACGAAAATGACCTAAATGTTCAACCAATGACACAAATGTACTTATTGGATGCACAAGATTGGTTAAAAACCCTAATTGGACGAGAATAAGCCTAGGGAGGACGAAAATGACCTAAATGTTCAACCAATGACACAAATGTACTTATTGGATGCACAAGATTGGTTACAACCCCTAATTGGACGAGAATAAGCATTGGGAGGACGAAAATGATCTAAATGTTGAACCAATGACACAAAATCACTTATTGGATGCACAAGATTGGTTAAAAACCCTAATTGGACGAGAATAAGGATTGGGAGGACGAAAATGACCTAAATGTTCAACCAATGACACAAATGTACTTATTGGATGCACAAGATTGGTTAAAAACCCTAATTGGACGAGAATAAGCCTAGGGAGGACGAAAATGACCTAAATGTTCAACCAATGACACAAATGTACTTATTGGATGCACAAGATTGGTTAAAAACCCTAATTGGACGAGAATATGCCTTGGGAGGACGAAAATGACCTAATTGTTCAACCAATGACACAAATGTATTTATTGGATGCACAAGATTGGTTAAAAACCCTAATTGGACGAGAATAAGCCTTGGGATGACAAAAATGACCGAAATGTTCAACCAATGACACAAAATCACATATTGGATGCACAAGATTGGTTAAAAACCCTAATTGGACGAGAATAAGCCTTGTAAGGACGAAAATGACCTAAATGTTCAACCAATGACACAAATGTACTTATTGGATGCACAAGATTGGTTAAAAACCCTAATTGGACGAGAATAAGCCTAGGGAGGACGAAAATGACCTAAATGTTCAACCAATGACACAAATGTACTTATTGAATGCACAAGATTGGTTAAAAACCCTAATAGGATAAGAATAAGCCTAGGGAGGACGAAAATGACCTAAATGTTCAACCAATGACACAAATGTACTTATTGGATGCACAAGATTGGTTAAAAACCCTAATTGGACGAGAATAAGCCTAGGGAGGACGAAAATGACCTAAATGTTCAACCAATGACACAAAATCAATTATTGGATGCACAAGATTGGTTAAAACCCTAATTGGACGAGAATAAGCATTGGGAGGATGAAAATAACCTAAATGTTCAACCAATGACACAAATGTACTTATTGGATGCACAAGATTGGTTAAAACCCCTAATTGGACGAGAATAAGCCTAGGGAGGACGAAAATGACCTAAATGTTCAACCAATGACACAAAATCACTTATTGGATGCACAAGATTGGTTAAAAACCCTAATTGGACGAGAATAAGGCTTGGGAGGACGAAAATGACCTAAATGTTCAACCAATGACACAAATGTACTTATTGGATGCACAAGATTGGTTAAAAACCCTAATTGGACGAGAATAAGCCTAGAGAGGACGAAAATGACCTAAATGTTAAACCAATGACACAAAATCAATTATTGGATGCACAAGATTGGTTAAAACCCTAATTGGACGAGAATAAGCATTGGGAGGACGAAAAATGACCTAAATGTTAAACCAATGAGACAAATTTACTTATTTGATGCACAAGAATTGTTAAAACCCCTAATTGGACGAGAATAGGCCTAGGGAGGACAAAAATGACCTAAATGTTCAACCAATGACACAAAATCACTTATTGGAAGCACAAGATTGGTTAAAAACCCTAATTGGACGAGAATAAG
>JBBPBP010001279.1:0-12615 GCA_037974735.1 Cicer chorassanicum
CACTTATTGGATGCACAAGATTGGTTAAAAACCCTAAATGGATTAGAATAAGCCTAGGGAGGACGAAAATGACCTAAATGTTAATCCATTGACACAAACGCACTTATTGGATGTACAAGATTGGTTAAAAATCCTAATTGTATTAAAATAAGCCTAGTGAGGACGAAAACGACCTAAATGTTCAACCAATAACAAAAAGTCACTTATTGGATCCACAAGATTGGTTAAAAACTTTAATTGGATTAGAAAAAGCCTACGGAGGATGAAAATGACCTAAATGTTAATCCAATGACACAAACGCCCTAATTGGATGTACAACATTGGTTAAAAATCCTAATTGGATTAGAATAAGCCTAGGGAGGACGAAAATGACCAAAATGTTAAACCAATGACACAAAGGCATTAATTGAATGCAAAAGATTGGTAAAAGCTGTAATTAGATTACAATAAGCCTAGGGAGGACGTAAATGACCTCAATGTTAAACCAATGACACAAAATCACTTATTAGATGCACAAGATTGGTTAAAAATCCTAATTGGATTAGAATAAGCCTAGGGAGTACGAAAATGACCTAAATGTTCAACCAATAACACGAAATCACTTATTGGATGCACAAGATTGGCTAAAAATTCTAATTGAATTAGAATAAGCCTAGGGAGGATGAAAATGACCTAAATGTTCAACCAATGAACAAAAATCCCTTATTGGATTCACAACTTAAGCTAAAAATCCTAATTGGATTAGAATAAGCTTGTGGAAAAAAATGACCTAAGTAGGAATCGAATGACACAAAATCACTTATTATTGGATGCACAAGATTGGTTAAAAACCCTAATTGGATTAGAATAAGCCTAGGGAGGACGAAAATGACCTAAATGTTAAGCGAGTGACACAAAATCACTTACTGGATGCACAAGATTGGTCAAAAACCCTAATTGGATTAGAATAAGCCTTGGGAGGACGAAAATGACCTAAATGTTAAACCAATGACACAAACGCACTTATTGGATGCACCAGATTGATTAAAACCTGTAAATGGATTACAATAAGCCTAAGGAGGACGAAAATGACCTAAATGTTCAATCAATGACACAAAATTACTTAATGGATGCACAACATTGGTTAAAAATCCTAACTAGATTAGAATAAGCCAAGGGAGGACGAAAATGACCTAAATGTTCAACCAATAACACGAAATCACTTATTGGATGCACAAGATTGGTTAAAATTTTTAATTGAATTAGAATAAGCCTAGGGAGGACGAAAAAGACCTAAATGTTCAACCAATGTTAAACCAATTACACAAACGCACGTATTGGATGCACAAGATTCGTTTAAAACCCTAATTGGATTAGAATAAGCTTTGGGAGGACGAAAATTACCAAAATGTAAAACCAATGACACAAACGCATTTATTGGATGCAAAAGATTGGTCAAAAACCCTAATTGGATTAGAATAAGCTTAGGGAGGACGAAAATGACCAAAATGATAAACCAATGACAGAAACACAGTTATTGGATGCACAAGATTGGTTAAAAACTCTACTAGGATTAGAATAAGCCAAGCGAGGACGAAAATGACCTAAATGTTCAACCAATGACATAAAATCACTTATTGGATGCACAACATTGGTTAAAAATCCTAACTAGATTAGAATAAGCCAATGGAGGACGAAAATGACCTAAATGTTCAACCAATAACACGAAATCACTTATTGGATGCAAAAGATTGGTTAAAATTTTTAATTGAATTAGAATAAGCCTAGGAAGGACGAAAAAGACCTAAATGTTCAACCAATGTTAAACCAATTAAACAAACGCACGTATTGGATGCACAAGATTGGTTAAAAACCCTAATTTGATTAGAATAAGCCTGAGGAAGACGAAAATGACCAAAATATTAAACCAATGACACAAACGCACTTATTGGATGCACAAGATTGGTTTAAAACCCTAATTGGATTAGGATGAGCCTAGGGAGGCAAAAATACCTAAATGTTCAACCAAAAACACAAAATCACTCATTGGATGCACGAGATTGGTCAAAAACCCTAATTGGATTAGAATAAGCCTGGGAAGGACGAAAATGACCAAAATGTTAAACCAATGACACAAACGCACTTACTGGATGCACAAGATTTGTTAAAAGAATTAGAATAAGCCAAGGGAGGACGAAAATGACCTAAATGTTCAACCAATGACACAAAATCACTTATTGGATGCACAAGATTGGTTTAAAACCCTAATTGGATTAGAATAAGCATAGGGAGGCAAAAATGCCTAAATGTTCAACCAATGACACAAAATCACTCATTGGATGCACGAGATTGGTCAAAAACCCAAATTGGATTAGAATAAGCCTAGGGAGGACGAAATTGACCAAAATGTTAAACCAATGACACAAACACACATATTGGATGCACAAGATTGGTTAAAAACTCTAATTGGATTAGAATAAGCCTAGGGAGGACGAAAATGACCTAAATGTTAAACCAATGACAATAACGCACTTATTGGATGCACAAGATTGGTTAAAAACCCTAAATGGATTAGAATAAGCCTAGGGAGGACGAAAATGACCTGAATGTTAATCCATTGACACAAACGCACTTATTGGATGTACAAGATTGGTTAAAAATCCTAATTGTATTAAAATAAGCCTAGTGAGGACGAAAACGACCTAAATGTTCAACCAATAACAAAAAGTCACTTATTGGATCCACAAGATTGGTTAAAAACTTTAATTGGATTAGAAAAAGCCTACGGAGGATGAAAATGACCTAAATGTTAATCCAATGACACAAACGCCCTAATTGGATGTACAACATTGGTTAAAAATCCTAATTGGATTAGAATAAGCCTAGGGAGGACGAAAATGACCAAAATGTTAAACCAATGACACAAAGGCATTAATTGAATGCAAAAGATTGGTAAAAGCTGTAATTAGATTACAATAAGCCTAGGGAGGACGTAAATGACCTCAATGTTAAACCAATGACACAAAATCACTTATTAGATGCACAAGATTGGTTAAAAATCCTAATTGGATTAGAATAAGCCTAGGGAGTACGAAAATGACCTAAATGTTCAACCAATAACACGAAATCACTTATTGGATGCACAAGATTGGCTAAAAATTCTAATTGAATTAGAATAAGCCTAGGGAGGATGAAAATGACCTAAATGTTCAACCAATGAACAAAAATCCCTTATTGGATTCACAACTTAAGCTAAAAATCCTAATTGGATTAGAATAAGCTTGTGGAAAAAAATGACCTAAGTAGGAATCGAATGACACAAAATCACTTATTATTGGATGCACAAGATTGGTTAAAAACCCTAATTGGATTAGAATAAGCCTAGGGAGGACGAAAATGACCTAAATGTTAAGCGAGTGACACAAAATCACTTACTGGATGCACAAGATTGGTCAAAAACCCTAATTGGATTAGAATAAGCCTTGGGAGGACGAAAATGACCTAAATGTTAAACCAATGACACAAACGCACTTATTGGATGCACCAGATTGATTAAAACCTGTAAATGGATTACAATAAGCCTAAGGAGGACGAAAATGACCTAAATGTTCAATCAATGACACAAAATTACTTAATGGATGCACAACATTGGTTAAAAATCCTAACTAGATTAGAATAAGCCAAGGGAGGACGAAAATGACCTAAATGTTCAACCAATAACACGAAATCACTTATTGGATGCACAAGATTGGTTAAAATTTTTAATTGAATTAGAATAAGCCTAGGGAGGACGAAAAAGACCTAAATGTTCAACCAATGTTAAACCAATTACACAAACGCACGTATTGGATGCATAAGATTCGTTTAAAACCCTAATTGGATTAGAATAAGCTTTGGGAGGACGAAAATTACCAAAATGTAAAACCAATGACACAAACGCATTTATTGGATGCAAAAGATTGGTGAAAAACCCTAATTGGATTAGAATAAGCTTAGGGAGGACGAAAATGACCAAAATGATAAACCAATGACAGAAACGCAGTTATTGGATGCACAAGATTGGTTAAAAACTCTACTAGGATTAGAATAAGCCAAGCGAGGACGAAAATGACCTAAATGTTCAACCAATGACATAAAATCACTTATTGGATGCACAACATTGGTTAAAAATCCTAACTAGATTAGAATAAGCCAAGGGAGGACGAAAATGACCTAAATGTTCAACCAATAACACGAAATCACTTATTGGATGCAAAAGATTGGTTAAAATTTTTAATTGAATTAGAATAAGCCTAGGAAGGACGAAAAAGACCTAAATGTTCAACCAATGTTAAACCAATTAAACAAACGCACGTATTGGATGCACAAGATTGGTTAAAAACCCTAATTTGATTAGAATAAGCCTGAGGAAGACGAAAATGACCAAAATATTAAACCAATGACACAAACGCACTTATTGGATGCACAAGATTGGTTTAAAACCCTAATTGGATTAGGATGAGCCTAGGGAGGCAAAAATACCTAAATGTTCAACCAAAAACACAAAATCACTCATTGGATGCACGAGATTGGTCAAAAACCCTAATTGGATTAGAATAAGCCTGGGAAGGACGAAAATGACCAAAATGTTAAACCAATGACACAAACGCACTTACTGGATGCACAAGATTTGTTAAAAGAATTAGAATAAGCCAAGGGAGGACGAAAATGACCTAAATGTTCAACCAATGACACAAAATCACTTATTGGATGCACAAGATTGGTTTAAAACCCTAATTGGATTAGAATAAGCATAGGGAGGCAAAAATGCCTAAATGTTCAACCAATGACACAAAATCACTCATTGGATGCACGAGATTGGTCAAAAACCCAAATTGGATTAGAATAAGCCTAGGGAGGACGAAATTGACCAAAATGTTAAACCAATGACACAAACACACATATTGGATGCACAAGATTGGTTAAAAACTCTAATTGGATTAGAATAAGCCTAGGGAGGACGAAAATGACCTAAATGTTAAACCAATGACAATAACGCACTTATTGGATGCACAAGATTGGTTAAAAACCCTAAATGGATTAGAATAAGCCTAGGGAGGACGAAAATGACCTGAATGTTAATCCATTGACACAAACGCACTTATTGGATGTACAAGATTGGTTAAAAATCCTAATTGTATTAAAATAAGCCTAGTGAGGACGAAAACGACCTAAATGTTCAACCAATAACAAAAAGTCACTTATTGGATCCACAAGATTGGTTAAAAACTTTAATTGGATTAGAAAAAGCCTACGGAGGATGAAAATGACCTAAATGTTAATCCAATGACACAAACGCCCTAATTGGATGTACAACATTGGTTAAAAATCCTAATTGGATTAGAATAAGCCTAGGGAGGACGAAAATGACCAAAATGTTAAACCAATGACACAAAGGCATTAATTGAATGCAAAAGATTGGTAAAAGCTGTAATTAGATTACAATAAGCCTAGGGAGGACGTAAATGACCTCAATGTTAAACCAATGACACAAAATCACTTATTAGATGCACAAGATTGGTTAAAAATCCTAATTGGATTAGAATAAGCCTAGGGAGTACGAAAATGACCTAAATGTTCAACCAATAACACGAAATCACTTATTGGATGCACAAGATTGGCTAAAAATTCTAATTGAATTAGAATAAGCCTAGGGAGGATGAAAATGACCTAAATGTTCAACCAATGAACAAAAATCCCTTATTGGATTCACAACTTAAGCTAAAAATCCTAATTGGATTAGAATAAGCTTGTGGAAAAAAATGACCTAAGTAGGAATCGAATGACACAAAATCACTTATTATTGGATGCACAAGATTGGTTAAAAACCCTAATTGGATTAGAATAAGCCTAGGGAGGACGAAAATGACCTAAATGTTAAGCGAGTGACACAAAATCACTTACTGGATGCACAAGATTGGTCAAAAACCCTAATTGGATTAGAATAAGCCTTGGGAGGACGAAAATGACCTAAATGTTAAACCAATGACACAAACGCACTTATTGGATGCACCAGATTGATTAAAACCTGTAAATGGATTACAATAAGCCTAAGGAGGACGAAAATGACCTAAATGTTCAATCAATGAAACAAAATTACTTAATGGATGCACAACATTGGTTAAAAATCCTAACTAGATTAGAATAAGCCAAGGGAGGACGAAAATGACCTAAATGTTCAACCAATAACACGAAATCACTTATTGGATGCACAAGATTGGTTAAAATTTTTAATTGAATTAGAATAAGCCTAGGGAGGACGAAAAAGACCTAAATGTTCAACCAATGTTAAACCAATTACACAAACGCACGTATTGGATGCATAAGATTCGTTTAAAACCCTAATTGGATTAGAATAAGCTTTGGGAGGACGAAAATTACCAAAATGTAAAACCAATGACACAAACGCATTTATTGGATGCAAAAGATTGGTCAAAAACCCTAATTGGATTAGAATAAGCTTAGGGAGGACGAAAATGACCAAAATGATAAACCAATGACAGAAACACAGTTATTGGATGCACAAGATTGGTTAAAAACTCTACTAGGATTAGAATAAGCCAAGCGAGGACGAAAATGACCTAAATGTTCAACCAATGACATAAAATCACTTATTGGATGCACAACATTGGTTAAAAATCCTAACTAGATTAGAATAAGCCAATGGAGGACGAAAATGACCTAAATGTTCAACCAATAACACGAAATCACTTATTGGATGCAAAAGATTGGTTAAAATTTTTAATTGAATTAGAATAAGCCTAGGAAGGACGAAAAAGACCTAAATGTTCAACCAATGTTAAACCAATTAAACAAACGCACGTATTGGATGCACAAGATTGGTTAAAAACCCTAATTTGATTAGAATAAGCCTGAGGAAGACGAAAATGACCAAAATATTAAACCAATGACACAAACGCACTTATTGGATGCACAAGATTGGTTTAAAACCCTAATTGGATTAGGATGAGCCTAGGGAGGCAAAAATACCTAAATGTTCAACCAAAAACACAAAATCACTCATTGGATGCACGAGATTGGTCAAAAACCCTAATTGGATTAGAATAAGCCTGGGAAGGACGAAAATGACCAAAATGTTAAACCAATGACACAAACGCACTTACTGGATGCACAAGATTTGTTAAAAGAATTAGAATAAGCCAAGGGAGGACGAAAATGACCTAAATGTTCAACCAATGACACAAAATCACTTATTGGATGCACAAGATTGGTTTAAAACCCTAATTGGATTAGAATAAGCATAGGGAGGCAAAAATGCCTAAATGTTCAACCAATGACACAAAATCACTCATTGGATGCACGAGATTGGTCAAAAACCCAAATTGGATTAGAATAAGCCTAGGGAGGACGAAATTGACCAAAATGTTAAACCAATGACACAAACACACATATTGGATGCACAAGATTGGTTAAAAACTCTAATTGGATTAGAATAAGCCTAGGGAGGACGAAAATGACCTAAATGTTAAACCAATGACAATAACGCACTTATTGGATGCACAAGATTGGTTAAAAACCCTAAATGGATTAGAATAAGCCTAGGGAGGACGAAAATGACCTGAATGTTAATCCATTGACACAAACGCACTTATTGGATGTACAAGATTGGTTAAAAATCCTAATTGTATTAAAATAAGCCTAGTGAGGACGAAAACGACCTAAATGTTCAACCAATAACAAAAAGTCACTTATTGGATCCACAAGATTGGTTAAAAACTTTAATTGGATTAGAAAAAGCCTACGGAGGATGAAAATGACCTAAATGTTAATCCAATGACACAAACGCCCTAATTGGATGTACAACATTGGTTAAAAATCCTAATTGGATTAGAATAAGCCTAGGGAGGACGAAAATGACCAAAATGTTAAACCAATGACACAAAGGCATTAATTGAATGCAAAAGATTGGTAAAAGCTGTAATTAGATTACAATAAGCCTAGGGAGGACGTAAATGACCTCAATGTTAAACCAATGACACAAAATCACTTATTAGATGCACAAGATTGGTTAAAAATCCTAATTGGATTAGAATAAGCCTAGGGAGTACGAAAATGACCTAAATGTTCAACCAATAACACGAAATCACTTATTGGATGCACAAGATTGGCTAAAAATTCTAATTGAATTAGAATAAGCCTAGGGAGGATGAAAATGACCTAAATGTTCAACCAATGAACAAAAATCCCTTATTGGATTCACAACTTAAGCTAAAAATCCTAATTGGATTAGAATAAGCTTGTGGAAAAAAATGACCTAAGTAGGAATCGAATGACACAAAATCACTTATTATTGGATGCACAAGATTGGTTAAAAACCCTAATTGGATTAGAATAAGCCTAGGGAGGACGAAAATGACCTAAATGTTAAGCGAGTGACACAAAATCACTTACTGGATGCACAAGATTGGTCAAAAACCCTAATTGGATTAGAATAAGCCTTGGGAGGACGAAAATGACCTAAATGTTAAACCAATGACACAAACGCACTTATTGGATGCACCAGATTGATTAAAACCTGTAAATGGATTACAATAAGCCTAAGGAGGACGAAAATGACCTAAATGTTCAATCAATGAAACAAAATTACTTAATGGATGCACAACATTGGTTAAAAATCCTAACTAGATTAGAATAAGCCAAGGGAGGACGAAAATGACCTAAATGTTCAACCAATAACACGAAATCACTTATTGGATGCACAAGATTGGTTAAAATTTTTAATTGAATTAGAATAAGCCTAGGGAGGACGAAAAAGACCTAAATGTTCAACCAATGTTAAACCAATTACACAAACGCACGTATTGGATGCATAAGATTCGTTTAAAACCCTAATTGGATTAGAATAAGCTTTGGGAGGACGAAAATTACCAAAATGTAAAACCAATGACACAAACGCATTTATTGGATGCAAAAGATTGGTCAAAAACCCTAATTGGATTAGAATAAGCTTAGGGAGGACGAAAATGACCAAAATGATAAACCAATGACAGAAACACAGTTATTGGATGCACAAGATTGGTTAAAAACTCTACTAGGATTAGAATAAGCCAAGCGAGGACGAAAATGACCTAAATGTTCAACCAATGACATAAAATCACTTATTGGATGCACAACATTGGTTAAAAATCCTAACTAGATTAGAATAAGCCAATGGAGGACGAAAATGACCTAAATGTTCAACCAATAACACGAAATCACTTATTGGATGCAAAAGATTGGTTAAAATTTTTAATTGAATTAGAATAAGCCTAGGAAGGACGAAAAAGACCTAAATGTTCAACCAATGTTAAACCAATTAAACAAACGCACGTATTGGATGCACAAGATTGGTTAAAAACCCTAATTTGATTAGAATAAGCCTGAGGAAGACGAAAATGACCAAAATATTAAACCAATGACACAAACGCACTTATTGGATGCACAAGATTGGTTTAAAACCCTAATTGGATTAGGATGAGCCTAGGGAGGCAAAAATACCTAAATGTTCAACCAAAAACACAAAATCACTCATTGGATGCACGAGATTGGTCAAAAACCCTAATTGGATTAGAATAAGCCTGGGAAGGACGAAAATGACCAAAATGTTAAACCAATGACACAAACGCACTTACTGGATGCACAAGATTTGTTAAAAGAATTAGAATAAGCCAAGGGAGGACGAAAATGACCTAAATGTTCAACCAATGACACAAAATCACTTATTGGATGCACAAGATTGGTTTAAAACCCTAATTGGATTAGAATAAGCATAGGGAGGCAAAAATGCCTAAATGTTCAACCAATGACACAAAATCACTCATTGGATGCACGAGATTGGTCAAAAACCCAAATTGGATTAGAATAAGCCTAGGGAGGACGAAATTGACCAAAATGTTAAACCAATGACACAAACACACATATTGGATGCACAAGATTGGTTAAAAACTCTAATTGGATTAGAATAAGCCTAGGGAGGACGAAAATGACCTAAATGTTAAACCAATGACAATAACGCACTTATTGGATGCACAAGATTGGTTAAAAACCCTAAATGGATTAGAATAAGCCTAGGGAGGACGAAAATGACCTGAATGTTAATCCATTGACACAAACGCACTTATTGGATGTACAAGATTGGTTAAAAATCCTAATTGTATTAAAATAAGCCTAGTGAGGACGAAAACGACCTAAATGTTCAACCAATAACAAAAAGTCACTTATTGGATCCACAAGATTGGTTAAAAACTTTAATTGGATTAGAAAAAGCCTACGGAGGATGAAAATGACCTAAATGTTAATCCAATGACACAAACGCCCTAATTGGATGTACAACATTGGTTAAAAATCCTAATTGGATTAGAATAAGCCTAGGGAGGACGAAAATGACCAAAATGTTAAACCAATGACACAAAGGCATTAATTGAATGCAAAAGATTGGTAAAAGCTGTAATTAGATTACAATAAGCCTAGGGAGGACGTAAATGACCTCAATGTTAAACCAATGACACAAAATCACTTATTAGATGCACAAGATTGGTTAAAAATCCTAATTGGATTAGAATAAGCCTAGGGAGTACGAAAATGACCTAAATGTTCAACCAATAACACGAAATCACTTATTGGATGCACAAGATTGGCTAAAAATTCTAATTGAATTAGAATAAGCCTAGGGAGGATGAAAATGACCTAAATGTTCAACCAATGAACAAAAATCCCTTATTGGATTCACAACTTAAGCTAAAAATCCTAATTGGATTAGAATAAGCTTGTGGAAAAAAATGACCTAAGTAGGAATCGAATGACACAAAATCACTTATTATTGGATGCACAAGATTGGTTAAAAACCCTAATTGGATTAGAATAAGCCTAGGGAGGACGAAAATGACCTAAATGTTAAGCGAGTGACACAAAATCACTTACTGGATGCACAAGATTGGTCAAAAACCCTAATTGGATTTGAATAAGCCTTGGGAGGACGAAAATGACCTAAATGTTAAACCAATGACACAAACGCACTTATTGGATGCACCAGATTGATTAAAACCTGTAAATGGATTACAATAAGCCTAAGGAGGACGAAAATGACCTAAATGTTCAATCAATGACACAAAATTACTTAATGGATGCACAACATTGGTTAAAAATCCTAACTAGATTAGAATAAGCCAAGGGAGGACGAAAATGACCTAAATGTTCAACCAATAACACGAAATCACTTATTGGATGCACAAGATTGGTTAAAATTTTTAATTGAATTAGAATAAGCCTAGGGAGGACGAAAAAGACCTAAATGTTCAACCAATGTTAAACCAATTACACAAACGCACGTATTGGATGCATAAGATTCGTTTAAAACCCTAATTGGATTAGAATAAGCTTTGGGAGGACGAAAATTACCAAAATGTAAAACCAATGACACAAACGCATTTATTGGATGCAAAAGATTGGTGAAAAACCCTAATTGGATTAGAATAAGCTTAGGGAGGACGAAAATGACCAAAATGATAAACCAATGACAGAAACGCAGTTATTGGATGCACAAGATTGGTTAAAAACTCTACTAGGATTAGAATAAGCCAAGCGAGGACGAAAATGACCTAAATGTTCAACCAATGACATAAAATCACTTATTGGATGCACAACATTGGTTAAAAATCCTAACTAGATTAGAATAAGCCAAGGGAGGACGAAAATGACCTAAATGTTCAACCAATAACACGAAATCACTTATTGGATGCAAAAGATTGGTTAAAATTTTTAATTGAATTAGAATAAGCCTAGGAAGGACGAAAAAGACCTAAATGTTCAACCAATGTTAAACCAATTAAACAAACGCACGTATTGGATGCACAAGATTGGTTAAAAACCCTAATTTGATTAGAATAAGCCTGAGGAAGACGAAAATGACCAAAATATTAAACCAATAACACAAACGCACTTATTGGATGCACAAGATTGGTTTAAAACCCTAATTGGATTAGGATAAGCCTAGGGAGGCAAAAATACCTAAATGTTCAACCAAAAACACAAAATCACTCATTGGATGCACGAGATTGGTCAAAAACCCTAATTGGATTAGAATAAGCCTGGGAAGGACGAAAATGACCAAAATGTTAAACCAATGACACAAACGCACTTACTGGATGCACAAGATTTGTTAAAAGAATTAGAATAAGCCAAGGGAGGACGAAAATGACCTAAATGTTCAACCAATGACACAAAATCACTTATTGGATGCACAAGATTGGTTTAAAACCCTAATTGGATTAGAATAAGCATAGGGAGGCAAAAATGCCTAAATGTTCAACCAATGACACAAAATCACTCATTGGATGCACGAGATTGGTCAAAAACCCAAATTGGATTAGAATAAGCCTAGGGAGGACGAAATTGACCAAAATGTTAAACCAATGACACAAACACACATATTGGATGCACAAGATTGGTTAAAAACTCTAATTGGATTAGAATAAGCCTAGGGAGGACGAAAATGACCTAAATGTTAAACCAATGACAATAACGCACTTATTGGATGCACAAGATTGGTTAAAAACCCTAAATGGATTAGAATAAGCCTAGGGAGGACGAAAATGACCT
>JBBPBP010001282.1:0-12577 GCA_037974735.1 Cicer chorassanicum
TTATTCTCGTCCATTTAGGGTTTTTAACCAATCTTGTGCATCCAATAAGTGATTTTGTGTCATTGGTTGAACATTTAGGTCATTTTCGTCCTCCCTAGGCTTATTCTATTCCAATTAGGGTTTTTAACCAATCTTGTGCATCCAATAAGTGATTTTGTGTCATTGGTTGAACATATAGGTCATTTTCATCCTCCCAAGGCTTATTCTCGTCCAATTAGGGTTTTTTAACCAAACTTGTGCATCCAATAAGTGATTTTGTGTCATTGGTTGAACATTTAGGTCATTTTCGTCCTCCCAAGGCTTATTCTCGTCCAATTAGGGCTTTTAACCAATCTTGTGCATCCAATAAGTGATTTTGTGTCATTGGTTGAACATTTAGGTCATTTTCGTCCTCCCTAGGCTTATTCTCGTCCAATTAGGGTTTTTAACCAATCTTGTGCATCCAATAAGTGATTTTGTGTCATTGGTCTAACATTTAGGTCATTTTTCGTCCTCCCAAGACTTATTCTCGTCCAATTAGGGTTTTTAACCAATCTTGTGCATCCAATAAGTACATTTGTGTCATTGGTTGAACATTTAGGTCATTTTCGTCCTCCCAAGGCTTATTCTCGTCCAATTAGGATTTTTAACCAATCTTGTGCATCCAATAAGTGATTTTGTGTCATTGGTTGAACATTTAGGTCATTTTCGTCCTCCCAAGGCTTATTCTCGTCCAATTAGGGTTTTTAACATATCTTGTGCATCCTATCAGATATTTTGTGTCATTGGTTGAACATTTAGGTCTTTTTCGTCCTCCCTAGGCTTATTCTCGTCCAATTAGGTTTTTTAACCAATCTTGTGCATCCAATAAGTTGTTTTGTGTCATTGGTTGAACATTTAGGTCATTTTCGTCCTCCAAGGCTTATTTTCGTCCATTTAGGGTTTTTAACCAATCTTGTGCATCCAATAAGTTATTCTGTGTCATTGGTTGAACATTTAGGTCATTTTCGTCCTCCCAAGGATTACTCTCGTCCAATTAGGGTTTTTAACCAATCTTGTGCATCCAATAAGTGATTTTGTGTCATTGGTTGAACATTTAGGTCATTTTTGTCCTCCCTAGGCTTATTCTCGTCCAATTAGGGTTTTTAACCAATCTTGTGCATCCAATAAGTGATTTTGTGTCATTGGTTGAACATATAGGTCATTTTCGTCCTCCCAAGGCTTATTCTCGTCCAATTAGGGTTTTTAACCAAACTTGTGCATCCAATAAGTGATTTTGTGTCATTGGTTGAACATTTAGGTCATTTTCGTCCTCCCAAGGCTTATTCTCGTCCAATTAGGATTTTTAACCAATCTTGTGCATCCAATAAGTGATTTTGTGTCATTGGTTGAACATTTAGGTCATTTTCGTCCTCCCAAGGCTTATTCTCGTCCAATTAGGGTTTTTAACATATCTTGTGCATCCTATATGATATTTTGTGTCATTGGTTGAACATTTAGGTCTTTTTCGTCCTCCCTAGGCTTATTCTCGTCCAATTAGGTTTTTTAACCAATCTTGTGCATCCAATAAGTGATTTTGTGTCATTGGTTGAACATTTAGGTCATTTTCGTCCTCCCTAGGCTTATTCTCGTCCAATTAGGGTTTTTAACCAATCTTGTGCATCCAATAAGTGATTTTGTGTCATTGGTTGAACATTTAGGTCATTTTTGTCCTCCCTAGGCTTATTCTCGTCCAATTAGGGTTTTTAACCAATCTTGTGCATCAAATAAGTGATTTTGTGTCATTGGTTAAACATTAAGGTCATTTTCCTCCTCCCTAGGCTTATTCTCATCCAATTAGGGTTTTTAAACAATCTTGTGTATTCAATAAGTGATTTTGTGCCATTGGTTGAACATTTAGATCATTTTCGTCCTCCCAATGGTTATTCTCGTCCAATTAGGGTTTTTAACCAATCTTGTGCATCCAATAAGTACATTTGTGTCATTGGTTGAACATTTAGGTCATTTATGTCCTCCAAAAGCTTATTCTCGTCCAATTAGGGTTTTTAACCAATCTTGTGCATCCAATAAGTGATTTTCTGTCATTGGTTGAACATTTAGGTCATTTTCGTTCTCCCAAGGCTTATTCTCGTCCAATTAGGGTTTTTAAACACTCTTGTGTATCCAATAAGTGATTTTGTGCCATTGGTTGAACATTTAGGTGATTTTCGTCCTCCCAATGCTTATTTTCGTCCAATTAGGGTTTTGAACCAATCTTGTGCATCCAATAAGTACATTTGTGTCATTGGTTGAACATTTAGGTCATTTATGTCCTCCAAAAGCTTATTCTCGTCCAATTAGGGTTTTTAACCAATCTTGTGCATCCAATAAGTGATTTTGTGTCATTGGTTGAACATTTAGGTCATTTTCGTCCTCCCTAGGCTTATTCTCGTCCAATTAGGGTTTTTAACCAATCTTGTGCATCCAATAAGTGATTTTGTGTCATTGGTTGAACATTTAGGTCATTTTCGTCCTCCCTAGGCTTATTCTCGTCCAATTAGGGTTTTTAAACAATCTTGTGTATTCAATAAGTGATTTTGTGCCATTGTTTGAACATTTAGGTCATTTTCGTCCTCCCAAGGGTTATTCTCGTCCAATTAGGGTTTTTAAACACTCTTGTGTATCCAATAAGTGATTTTGTGTCATTGGTTGAACATTTAGGTCATTTTCGTCCTCCCTAGGCTTATTCTCGTCCAATTAGGGTTTTTAACCAATCTTGTGCATCCAATAAGTGATTTTGTGTCATTGGTTGAACATTTTGGTCATTTTCGTCCTCCCTAGGCTTATTCTCGTCCAATTAGGGTTTTTAACCAATCTTGTGCATCCAATAAGTGATTTTGTGCCATTGGTTGAACATTTAGGTGATTTTCGTCCTCCCAATGCTTATTGTCGTCCAATTAGGGTTTTTAACCAATCTTGTGCATCCAATAAGTACATTTGTGTCATTGGTTGAACATTTAGGTCCTTTATGTCCTCCAAAAGCTTATTCTCGTCCAATTAGGGTTTTTAACCAATCTTGTGCATCCAATAAGTGATTTTGTGTCATTGGTTGAACATTTAGGTCATTTTCGTCCTCCCTAGGCTTATTCTCGTCCAATTAGGGTTTTTAACCAATCTTGTGCATCCAATAAGTGATTTTGTGTCATTGGTTGAACATTTAGGTCATTTTCGTCCTCCTTAGGCTTATTCTCGTCCAATTAAGGTTTTTAACCAATCTTGTGCATCCAATAAGTGATTTTGTGTCATTGGTTGAACATATAGGTCATTTTCGTCCTCCCAAGGCTTATTCTCGTCCAATTAGGGTTTTTAACCAAACTTGTACATCCAATAAGTGATTTTGTGTCATTGGTTGAACATTTAGGTCATTTTTCGTCCTCCCAAGGCTTATTCTCGTCCAATTAGGGTTTTTAACCAATCTTTTGCATCCAATAAGTGATTTTGTGTCATTGGTTGAACATTTAGGTCATTTTCGTCCTCCCTAGGCTTATTCTCGTCCAATTAGGATTTTTAACCAATCTTATGCATCCAATATGTTATTTTGTGTCATTGGTCTAACATTTAGGTCGTTTTCGTCCTCCCAAGACTTATTCTCGTCCAATTAGGGTTTTTAACCAATCTTGTGCATCCAATAAGTTATTCTGTGTCATTGGTTGAACATTTAGGTCATTTTCGTCCTCCCAAGGCTTACTCTCGTCCAATTAGGATTTTTAACCAATCTTGTGCATCCAATAAGTACATTTGTGTCATTGGTTGAACATTTAGGTCATTTTCGTCCTCCCAAGGCTTATTCTCGTCCAATTAGGGTTTTTAACCAAACTTGTGCATCCAATAAGTGATTTTGTGTCATTGGTTGAACATTTAGGTCATTTTCGTCCTCCCAAGGCTTATTCTCGTCCAATTAGGATTTTTAACCATTCTTGTGCATCCAATAAGTGATTTTGTGTCATTGGTTGAACATTTAGGTCGTTTTCGTCCTCCAAAGGCTTATTCTCGTCCAATTAAGGTTTTTAACCAATCTTGTGCATCCAATAAGTGATTTTGTGTCATTGGTTGAACATTAAGGTCATTTTCGTCCTCCCTAGACTTATTCTCGTCCAATTAGAGTTTTTAACCAATCTTGTGCATCCAATAAGTGATTTTGTGTCATTGGTCTAACATTTAGGTCATTTTCGTCCTCCCAAGACTTATTCTCGTCAAATTAGGGTTTTTAACCAATCTTGTGCATCCAATAAGTACATTTGTGTCATTGGTTGAACATTTAGGTCATTTTCGTCCTCCCAAGGCTTATTCTCGTCCAATTAGGATTTTTAACCAATCTTGTGCATCCAATAAGTGATTTTGTGTCATTGGTTGAACATTTAGGTCATTTTCGTCCTCCCAAGGCTTATTCTCGTCCAATTAGGGTTTTTAACATATCTTGTGCATCCTATAAGATATTTTGTGTCATTGGTTGAACATTTAGGTCTTTTTCGTCCTCCCTAGGCTTATTCTCGTCCAATTAGGTTTTTTATCCAATCTTGTGCATCCAATAAGTTGTTTTGTGTCATTGGTTGAACATTTAGGTCATTTTCGTCCTCCAAGGCTTATTTTCGTCCATTTAGGGTTTTTAACCAATCTTGTGCATCCAATAAGTTATTCTGTGTCATTGGTTGAACATTTAGGTCATTTTCGTCCTCCCATGGATTACTCTCGTCCAATTAGGGTTTTTAACCAATCTTGTGCATCCTATAAGATATTTTGTGTCATTGGTTGAACATTTAGGTCTTTTTCGTCCTCCCTAGGCTTATTCTCGTCCAATTAGGTTTTTTAACCAATCTTGTGCATCCAATAAGTTGTTTTGTGTCATTGGTTGAACATTTAGGTCATTTTCGTCCTCCAAGGCTTATTTTCGTCCATTTAGGGTTTTTAACCAATCTTGTGCATCCAATAAGTTATTCTGTGTCATTGGTTGAACATTTAGGTCATTTTCGTCCTCCCAAGGCTTATTCTCGTCCAATTAGGGTTTTTAACCAATCTTGTGCATCCAATAAGTGATTTTGTGTCATTGGTTGAACATTTAGGTCATTTTCGTCCTCCCTAGACTTATTCTCGTCCAATTAGGGTTTTTAACCAATCTTGTGCATCCAATAAGTGATTTTGTGTTATTGGTTGAACATTTAGGTCATTTTCGTCCTCCCAAGGCTTATTCTCGTCCATTTAGGGTGTTTAACCAATCTTGTGCATCCAATAAGTGATTTTGTGTCATTGGTTGAACATTTATGTCATTTTCGTCCTCCCAAGGCTTATTCTCGTCCAACTAGGGTTTTTAACCAATCTTGTGCATCCAATAAGTGATTTTGTGTCATTGGTTGAACATTTAGGTCATTTTCGTCCTCCCTAGGCTTATTCTCGTCCAATTAGGGTTTTTAACTAATCTTGTGCATCCAATAAGTGATTTTGTGTTATTGGTTGAACATTTAGGTCATTTTCGTCCTCCCAAGGCTTATTCTCGTCCAATTAGGGTTTTTAACCAATCTTGTGCATCCAATAAGTGATTTTGTGTCATTGGTTGAACATTTAGGTCATTTTCGTCCTCCCAAGGCTTATTCTCGTCCAATTAGGGTTTTTAACAAATCTTGTGCATCCAATACGTACATTTGTGACATTGGTTGAACATTTAGGTCATTTTCGTCCTCCCAAGGCTTATTCTCGTCCAATTAGGGTTTTTAACCAATCTTGTGCATCCAATAAGTGATTTTGTGTCATTGGTTGAACATTTAGGTCATTTTCGTCCTCCCAAGGCTTATTCTCGTCCAATTAGGATTTTTAACCAATCTTGTGCATCCAATAAGTGATTTTGTGTCATTGATTTAACATTTAGGTCATTTTCGTCCTCCCAAGGCTTATTCTCGTCCAATTAGGGTTTTTAACCAATCTTGTGCATCCAATAAGTACATTTGTGTCATTGGTTGAACATTTAGGTCATTTTCGTCCTCCCAAGGCTTATTCTCGTCCAATTAGGGTTTTTAACCAATCTTGTGCATCCAATAAGTGATTTTGTGTCATTGGTTGAACATTTAGGTCATTTTCGTCCTACCAAGGCTTATTCTTGTCCAATTAGGGTTTTTAACCAATCTTGTGCATCCAATAAGTACATTGGTGTCAATTGTTGAACATTTAGGTCATTTTTCGTCCTTCGAAGGCTTATTCTCGTCCAATTAGGGTTTTTAACCAATCTTGTGCATCCAATAAGTGAGTTTGTGTCGTTGGTTGAACATTTAGGTCATTTTTGTCCTTCCAAGGCTTATTCTCGTCCATTTAGGGTTTTTAACCAATCTTGTGCATCCAATAAGTGATTTTGTGTCATTGGTTGAACATTTATGTCATTTTCGTCCTCCCAAGGCTTATTCTCGTCCAATTAGGGTTTTTAACCAATCTTGTGCATCCAATAAGTACATTTGTGTCATTGGTTGAACATTTAGGTCATTTTCGTCCTCCCAAGTCTTATTCTCGTCCAATTAGGGTTTTTAACCAATCTGGTGCATCCAATAAGTACATTTGTGTTATGGGTTGAACATTTAGGTCATTTTCGTCCTCCCAAGGCTTATTCTCGTCCAATTAGGGTTTTTAACCAATCTTCTGCATCCAATAAGTATATTTGTTTTATTGGTTGAACATTTAGGTCATTTTCGTCCTCCCAAGGCTTATTCTCGTCCAATTAGGGTTTTTAACCAATCTTGTGCATCCAATAAGTACATTGGTGTCATTGGTTGAACATTTAGGTCATTTTCGTCCTCCCAAGGCTTATTCTCTCCAATTAGGGTTTTTAACCAATCTTGTGCATCCAATAAGTACATTTGTGTCATTGGTTGAACATTTAGGTCATTTTCGTCCTCCCAAGGCTTATTCTCGTCCAATTAGGGTTTTTAACCAATCTTGTGCATCCAATAAGTGATTTTGTGTCATTGGTTGAACATTTAGGTCATTTTCGTCCTCCTAAGGCTTATTCTCGTCCAATTAGGGTTTTTAACCAATCTTGGGCATCAAATAAGTGATTTTGTGTCATTGGTTGAACATTTAGGTCATTTTCGTCCTCCCAAGGCTTATTCTCGTCCAATTAGGGTTTTTAACCAATCTTGTGCATCCAATAAGTGATTTTGTGTCATTGGTTGAACATTTAGGTCATTTTCGTCCTCACATGGCTTATTCTCGTCCAATTAGGGTTTTTAACCAATCTTGTGCATCCAATAAGTGATTTTGTGTCATTGGTTGAACATTTAGGTCATTTTCGTCCTCCCAAGGCTTATTCTCGTCCAATTAGGGTTTTTAACCAATCTTGTGCATCCAATAAGTGATTTTGTGTCATTGGTTGAACATTTAGGTCATTTTCGTCCTCCCAAGGCTTATTCTCGTCCAATTAGGGTTTTTAACCAATCTTGTGCATCCAATAAGTGATTTTGTGTCATTGGTTGAACATTTAGGTCATTTTCGTCCTCCCAAGGCTTATTCTCGCCCAAGTAGGGTTTTTAACCAATCTTGTGCATCCAATAAGTGATTTTGTGTCATTGGTTGAACATTTAGGTCATTTTCGTCCTCCCAAGGCTTATTCTCGTCCAATTAGGGTTTTTAACCAATCTTGTGCATCCAATAAGTGATTTTGTGTCATTGGTTGAACATTTAGGTCATTTTCGTCCTACCTAGGCTTATTCTTGTCCAATTAGGATTTTTAACCAATCTTGTGCATCAAATAAGTTACTTTGTGTCATTGGTTGAACATTTAGGTCATTTTCGTCCTCCCAAGGCTTATTCTCGTCCAATTAGGGTTTTTAACCAATCTTGTGCATCCAATAAGTGATTTTGTGTCATTGGTTGAACATTTAGGTCATTTTCGTTGTCCCTAGACTTATTCTCGTCCAATTAGGAGTTTTAACCAATCTTGTGCATCCAATAAGTCATTTTGTGTCATTGGTCTAACATTTAGGTCATTTTCGTCCTCCCAAGGCTTATTCTCGTCCAATTAGGGTTTTTAACCAATCTTGTGCATCCAATAAGTACATTTGTGTCATTGGTTGAACATTTAGTTCATTTTCGTCCTCCCAAGGCTTATTCTCGTCCAATTAGGGTTTTTAACCAACTTGTGCATCCAATAAGTACATTTGTGTCATTGGTTGAACATTTAGGTCATTTTCGTCCTCCCAAGGCTTATTCTCGTCCAATTAGGGTTTTTAACCAATCTTGTGCATCCAATAAGTGATTTTGTGTCATTGGTTGAACATTTAGGTCATTTTCGTCCTCCCAAGGCTTATTCTCGATTAATTAGGGTTTTTAAGCAATCTTGTGCATCCAATAAGTACATTTGTGTCATTGGTTGAACATTTAGGTCATTTTCGTCCTCCCAAGGCTTATTCTCGTCCAATTAGGGTTTTTAACCAATCTTGTGCATCCAATAAGTGATTTTGTGTCATTGGTTGAACATTTAGGTCATTTTCGTCCTCCCAAGCCTTATTCTCGTGCAATTAGGGTTTTTAACCAATCTTGTGCATCCAATAAGTACATTTGTGTCATTGGTTGAACATTTAGGTCATTTTCGTCCTCCCAAGGCTTATTCTCGTCCAATTAGGGTTTTTAACCAATCTTGTGCATCCAATAAGTACATTTGTGTCATTGGTTGAACATTTAGGTCATTTTCGACATCCTAAGGCTTATTCTCGTCCAATTAGGGTTTTTAACCAATCTTGTGCATCCAATAAGTGATTTTGAGTCATTGGTTGAACATTTAGGTCATTTTCGTCCTCCCTAGTCTTATTCTCGTCCAATTAGGGTTTTTAACCAATCTTGTGCATCCAATAAGTACATTTGTGTCATTGGTTGAACATTTAGGTCATTTTCGTCCTCCCTAGTCTTATTCTCGTCCAATTAGGGTTTTTAACCAATCTTGTGCCTCCAATAAATACATTTGTGTCATTGGTTGAACATTTAGGTCATTTTCGTCCTCCCTAGGCTTATTCTCGTCCAATTAGGGATTTTAACCAATCTTGTGCATTCAATAAGTGATTTTGTGCCATCGGTTGAACATTTAGGTCATTTTCGTCCTCCCAAGGCTTATTCTCGTCCAATTAGGGTTTTTAACCAATCTTGTGCATCCAATTAGTACATTGGTGTCATTGGTTGAACATTTAGGTCATTTTCGTCCTCCCAAGGCTTATTCTCGTCCAATTAGGGTTTTTAACCAATCTTGTGCATCCAATAAGTGATTTTGTGTCATTGGTTGAACATTTAGGTCATTTTCGTCCTCCCTAGTCTTATTCTCGTCCAATTAGGGTTTTTAACCAATCTTGTGCATCCAATAAGTACATTTGTGTCATTGGTTGAACATTTAGGTCATTTTCGTCCTCCCTAGGCTTATTCTCGTCCAATTCGGGTTTTTAACCAATCTTGTGCATCCAATAAGTGATTTTGTTTTATTGGTTGAACATTTAGGTCATTTTCGTCCTCCCAAGGCTTATTCTCGTCCAATTAGGGTTTTTAACCAATCTTGTGCATCCAATAAGTGATTTTGTGTCATTGGTTGAACATTTAGGTCATTTTCGTCCTCCCAAGGCTTATTCTCGTCCAATTAGGGTTTGTAACCAATCTTGTGCATCCAATAACTACATTTGTGTCATTGGTTGAACATTTAGGTCATTTTCGTCCTCCCAAGGCTTATTCTCGTCCAATTAGGGTTTTTAACCAATCTTGTGCATCCAATAAGTGATTTTGTGTCATTGGTTGAACATTTAGGTCATTTTCGTCCTCCCAATGCTTATTCTCTTCCAATTAGGGGTTTTAACCAATCTTGTGCATCCAATAAGTACATTTGTGTCATTGGTTGAACATTTAGGTCATTTTCGTCCTCCCAAGGCTTATTCTCGTCCAATTAGGGTTTTTAACCAATCTTGTGCATCCAATAAGTGATTTTGTGTCATTGGTTGAACATTTAGGTCATTTTCGTCCTCCCAAGGCTTATTCTCGACCAATTAGGGTTTTTAACCAATCTTGTGCATCCCATTAGTACATTTGTGTCATTGGTTGAACATTTAGGTCATTTTCGTCCTCCCAAAGCTTATTCTCGTCCAATTAGGGTTTTTAACCAATTTTGTGCATCCAATAAGTGATTTTGTGTCGTTTGTTGAACATTTAGGTCATTTTCGTCCTCCAAAGGCTTATTCTCGTCCAATTAGGGTTTTTAACCAATCTTGTGCATCCAATAAGTACATTTGTGTCATTGGTTGAACATTTAGGTCATTTTCGTCCTCCCAAGGCTTATTCTCGTCCAATTAGGGTTTTTAACCAATCGTGTGCATCCAATAATTGATTTTGTGTCATTGGTTGAACATTTAGGTCATTTTCGTCCTCCCAAGGCTTATTCTCGTCCAATTAGGGTTTTTAACCAATCTTGTGCATCCAATAAGTGATTTTGTGTCATTGGTTGAACATTTAGGTCATTTTCGTCCTCGCAAGGCATATTCTTGTCCAATTAGGGTTTTTAACCAATCATGTGTATCCAATAAGTGATTTTGTGTCATTGGTTGAACATTTAGGTCATTTTCGTCCTCCCAAGGCTTATTCTCGTCCAATTAGGGATTTTAACCAATCTTGTGCATACAATAAGTGATTTTGTGTCATTGGTTGAACATTTAGGTCATTTTCGTCCTCCCTAGGCTTATTCTCGTCCAATTAGGGTTTTGAACCAATCTTGTGCATCCAATAAGTACATTTTTGTCATTGGTTGAACATTTAGGTAATTTTCGTCCTCCCAAGGCTTATTCTCGTCCAATTAGGGTTTTTAACAAATCTTGTGCATTTAACAAGTGATTTTGTGTGATTGGTTGAACATTTAGGTCATTTTCGTCCTCCCAAGGCTTATTCTCGTCCAATTAGGGTTTTTAACCAATCTTGTGCATCCAATAAGTGATTTTGTGTCATTGGTTGAACATTTAGGTCATTTTCGTCCTCCCAAGGCTTAGTCTCGTCCAATTAGGGATTTTAACCAATCTTGTGCATACAATAAGTGATTTTGTGTCATTGGTTGAACATTTACGTCATTTTTGTCCTCCCTAGGGTTATTCTCGTCCAATTAGGGTTTTTAACCAATCTTGTGCATCCAATAAGTACATTTGTGTCATTGGTTGAACATTTAGGTCATTTTCGTCCTCCCAAGGCTTATTCTCGTCCAATTAGGGTTTTTAACCAATCTTGTGCATCCAATAAGTGATTTTGTGTCATTGGTTGAACATTTAGGTCATTTTCGTCCTCCCAAGGCTTATTTATTCTCGTCCAATTAAAGTTTTTAACCAATCTTGTGCATCCAATAAGTACATTTGTGTCATTGGTTGAACATTTAGGTCATTTTCGTCCTCCCAAGGCTTATTCTCGTCCAATTAGGGTTTTTAACCAATCTTGTGCATCCAATAAGTATATTTGTTTTATTGGTTGAACATTTAGGTCATTTTCGTCCTCCCAAGGCTTATTCTCGTCCAATTAGGGTTTTTAACCAATCTTGTGCATCCAATAAGTGATTTTGTGTCATTGGTTGAACATTTAGGTCATTTTCGTCCTCCCAAGGCTTATTCTCGTCCAATTAGGGTTTTTTAACAATCTTGTGCATCCAATAAGTACATTTGTGTCATTAGTTGAACATTTAGGTCATTTATGTCCTCCAAAAGCTTATTCTCGTCCAATTAGGGTTTTTAACCAATCTTGTGCATCCAATAAGTGATTTTGTGTCATTGGTTGAACATTTAGGTCATTTTTGTCCTCCCTAGGCTTATTCTCGTCCAATTAGGGTTTTTAACCAATCTTGTGCATCCAATAAGTGATTTTGTGTCATTGGTTGAACATATAGGTCATTTTCGTCCTCCCAAGGCTTATTCTCGTCCAATTAGGGTTTTTAACCAAACTTGTGCATCCAATAAGTGATTTTGTGTCATTGGTTTAACATTTAGGTCATTTTCGTCCTCCCAAGGCTTATTCTCGTCCAATTAGGATTTTTAACCAATCTTGTGCATCCAATAAGTGATTTTGTGTCACTGGTTGAACATTTAGGTCATTTTCGTCCTCCCAAGGCTTATTCTCGTCCAATTAGGGTTTTTAACATATCTTGTGCATCCTATAAGATATTTTGTGTCATTGGTTGAACATTTAGGTCTTTTTCGTCCTCCGAAGGCTTATTCTCGTCCAATTAGGTTTTTCAACCAATCTTGTGCATCCAATAAGTTGTTTTGTGTCATTGGTTGAACATTTAGGTCATTTTCGTCCTCCCTAGGCTTATTCTCGTCCATTTAGGGTTTTTAACCAATCTTGTGCATCCAATAAGTTATTTTGTGTCATTGGTTGAACATTTAGGTCATTTTCGTCCTCCCAAGGCTTACTCTCGTCCAATTAGGGTTTTTAACCAATCTTGTGCATCCAATAAGTGATTTTGTGTCATTGGTTGAACATTTAGGTCATTTTCGTCCTCCCTAGGCTTATTCTTGTCCAATTAGGGTTTTTAACCAATCTTGTGCATCCAATAAGTGATTTTGTGTCATTGGTTGAACAT
>JBBPBP010001283.1:0-12575 GCA_037974735.1 Cicer chorassanicum
CTAAATGTTCAACCAATGACACAAAATCACTTATTGGATGCACAAGATTGGTAAAAAAACCCTAGCTGGACGAGAATAAGCCTTGGGAGGACGAAAATGACCTAAATGTTCAACCAATGACACAAATGTACTTATTGGATGCACAAGATTGGTTAAAAACCCTAATTGGACGAGAATAAGCATTGGGAAGACGAAAATGACCTAAATGTTCAACCAATGACACAAAATCACTTATTGGATGCACAATATTGGTAAAAAAACCCTAATTGGACGAGAATAAGCCTTGGGAGGACGAAAATGACCTAAATGTTCAACCAATGACACAAAATCACTTATTGGATGCACAATATTGGTAAAAAAACCCTAATTGGACGAGAATAAGCCTAGGGAGGATGAAAATGACCTAAATGTTCAACCAATGACACAAAATCACTTATTGGATGCACAAGATTGGTAAAAAAACCCTAGCTGGACGAGAATAAGCCTTGGGAGGACGAAAATGACCTAAATGTTCAACCAATGACACAAATGTACTTATTGGATGCACAAGATTGGTTAAAAACCCTAATTGGACGAGAATAAGCCTTGGGAGGATGAAAATGACCTAAATGTTCAACCAATGACACAAAATCACTTATTGGATGCGCAAGATTGGTAAAAAACCCTAATTGGACGAGAATAAGCCTTAGGAGGACGAAAATGACCTAAATGTTCAACCAATGACACAAATGTACTTATTGGATGCACAAGATTGGTTAAAAACCCTAATTGGACGAGAATAAGCCTTGGGAGGACAAAAATGACCTAAATGTTCAACCAATGAAACAAATGTACTTATTGGATGCACAAGATTGGTTAAAAACCCTAATTGGACGAGAATAAGCCTTAGGAGGACGAAAATGACCTAAATGTTCAACCAATGACACAAATGTACTTATTGGATGCACAAGATTGGTTAAAAACCCTAATTGGACGAGAATAAGCCTTGGGAGGATGAAAATGACCAAAATGTTCAACCAATAACATAAAATCACTTATTGGATGCACAAGACTGGTTAAAAACCCTAATTGGACGAGAATAAGCCTTGGGAGGACGAAAATGACCTAAATGTTCAACCAATGACACAAATGTACTTATTGGATGCACAAGATTGGTTAAAAACCCTAATTGGACGAGAATAAGCCTTGGGAGGACGAAAATGACCTAAATGTTCAACCAATGACACAAATGTACTTATTGGATGCACAAGATTGGTTAAAAACCCTAATTGGACGAGAATAAGCCTTGGGAGGACGAAAATGACCTAAATGTTCAACAAACGACACAAAAGCACTTATTGGATGCACAAGATTGGTTAAAAACCCTAATTGGACGAGAATAAGCCTTGGGAGGACGAAAATGACCTAAATGTTCAACCAATGACACAAATGTACTTATTGGATGCACAAGATTGGTTAAAAACCCTAATTGGACGAGAATAAGTCTTGGGAGGACGAAAATGACCTAAATGTTCAACCAATTACACAAAATCACTTGTTGGATGCACAAGATTGGTACCAAACCCTAATTGGACGAGAATAAGCCTTGGGAGGACGAAAATGACCTAAATGTTCACCCAATGACACAAATGTACTTATTGGATGCACAAGATTGGTTAAAAACCCTAATTGGACGAGAATAAGCCTTGGGAGTACGAAAATGACCTAAATGTTCAACCAATGACACAAATGTACTTATCGAATGCACCAGATTGGTTAAAAACCCTAATTGGACGAGAATAAGCCTTAGGAGGACGAAAATGACCTTAATGTTCAACGAATGAGACAAAATCAATTATTGGATGCACAAGATTGGTTAAAAAACCCTAATTGGACGAGAATAAACCTTGGGAGGACGAAAATGACCTAAATGTTCAACCAATGACATAAATTCACTTGTTGGATGCACAAGATTGGTAAAAAACCTTAATTGGACGAGAATAAGCCTTGGGAGGTCAAAAATGACCTAAATGTTCAAGGAATGACACAAATGTACTTATTGGATGCACAAGATTGGTTAAAAACCATAATTGGACGAGAATAAGCATTGGGAAGACGAAAATGACCTAAATGTTCAACCAATGACACAAAATCACTTATTGGATGCACAAGATTGGTTAAAAACCCTAATTGGACGAGAATAAGCCTTGGGAGGACGAAAATGACCTAAATGTTCAACCAATGACACAAATGTACTTATTGGATGCACAAGATTGGTTAAAAACCCTAATTGGACGAGAATAAGCCTTGGGACAACGAAAATGACCTAAATGTTCATCCAATGACACAAAATCACTTATTGGATGCACAAGATTGGTTAAAACCCTAATTGGACGAGAATAAGCCTAGGGAGGACGAAAATGACCTAAATGTTCAACCAATGACAAAAAATCACTTATTGGATGCACAAGATTGGTTAAAAACCCTAATTGGAAGAGAATAAGCCTAAGGATGACGAAAATGACCTAAATGTTCAACCAATGACACAAAATCACTTATTGGATGCACAAGATTGGTTAAAACCATAATTGGACGAGAATAAGCCTAGGGAGGGCGAAAATGACCTAAATGTTCAACCAATGACACAAAATCACTTATTGGATGCACAAGATTGGTTAAAAACTCTAATTGGACGAGAATAAGTCTTGGGAGGACGAAAATGACCTAAATGTTCAACGAATGACACAAAATCAGTTATTGAATGCACAAGATTGGTTAAAAACCCTAATTGGACGAGAATAAGCCTTGGGAGGACGAAAATGACCTAAATGTTCAACCAATGACACAAATGTACTTATTGGATGCACAAGATTGGTTAAAAACCCTAATTGGACGAGAATAAGCCTTGGGAGGACGGAAATGACCTAAATGTTCAACCAACGTCACAAAATCACTTATTGGATGCACAAGATTGGTTAAAAACCCTAATTGGACGAGAATAAGCCTTGGGAGGACGAAAATGACCTAAATGTTCAACCAATGACACAAATGTACTTATTGGATGCACAAGATTGGTTAAAAACCCTAATTGGACGAAAATAAGCCTTGGGAGGACGAAAATGACCTAAATGTTCAACCAACGACAAAAAATCACTTATTGGTTGCACAAGATTGGTTAAAAACCCTAATTGGACGAGAATAAGCCTTGGGAGGACGAAAATGACCTAAATGTTCAACCAATGACGCAAATGTACTTATTGGATGCACAAGATTGGTTAAAAACCCTAATTGGACGAGAATAAGCCTTGGGAGGACGAAAATGACCTAAATGTTCAACCAATGACACAAATGTACTTATTGGATGCACAAGATTGGTTAAAAACCCTAATTGGACGAGAATAAGCCTTGGAAGGAGGAAAATGACCTAAATGTTCAACCAATGACAGAAATGTACTTATTGGATGCACAAGATTGGTTAAAAACCCTAATTGGACGAGAATAAGCCTTGGGAGGACGAAAATGACCTAAATGTTCAACCAATGAAGCAAATGTACTTATTGGATGCACAAGATTGGTTAAAAACCCTAATTGGACGAGAATAAGCCTTGGGAGGACGAAAATGACCTAAATGTTCAACCAATGACACAAATGTACTTATTGGATGCACAAGATTGGTTAAAAACCCTAATTGGATGAGAATCAGCCTTGGGAGGACGAAAATTACCTAAATGTTCAACCAATGACACAAATGTAGTTATTGGATGCACAAGATTGGTTAAAAACCCTAATTGGACGAGAATAAGCCTTGGGAGGACGAAAATGACCTAAATGTTCAACCAATGACACAAATGTACTTATTGGATGCACAAGATTGGTTAAAAACCCTAATTGGACGAGAATAAGCCTTGGGAGGACGAAAATGACATAATTGTTCAACCAATGACACAAATGTACTTATTGGATGCACAAGATTGGTTAAAAACCCTAATTGGACGAGAATAAGCCTTGGGAGGATGAAAATGACCTAAATGTTCAACCAATGACACAAATGTACTTATTGGATGCACAAGATTGGTTAAAAACCCTAATTGGACGAGAATAAGCCTTGGGAGGACGAAAATGACCTAAATGTTCAACCAATGACACAAATGTACTTATTGGATGCACAAGATTGGTTAAAAACCCTAATTGGACGAGAATAAGCCTTGGGAGGACGAAAATGACCTAAATGTTCAACCAATGACACAAATGTACTTATTGGATGCACAAGATTGGTTAAAAACCCTAATTGGACGAGAATAAGCCTTGGGAGGACGTAAATGACCTAAATGTTCAATGTATGGCACAAAATCACTTATTGGATGCACAAGATTGGTTAAAAACCCTAATTGGACGAGAATAAGCCTTGGGAGGACGAAAATGACCTAAATGTTCAACCAATGACACAAATGTACTTATTGGATGCACAAGATTGGTTAAAAACCCTACTTGGACGAGAATAAGTCTTTGGAGGACGAAAATGTCCTAAATGTTCAACCAATGACACAAAATCTTTTATTGGATGCACAAGATTGGTTAAAAACCCTAATTGGATGAGAATAAGCCTTGCGAGGACAAAAATGACCTAAATGTTCAACCAATGACACAAATGTACTTATTGGATGCACAAGATTGGTTAAAAACCCTAATTGGACGAGAATAAGCCTTGGGAGGACGAAAATGACCTAAATGTTCAACCAATGACACAATGTACTTATTGGATGCACAAGATTGGTTAAAAACCCTAATTGGACGAGAATAAGCCTTGGGAAGACGAAAATGACCTAAATGTTCAACCAATGACACAAATGTACTTATTGGATGCACAAGATTGGTTAAAAACCCTAATTGGACGAGAATAAGCCTTGGGAGGACGAAAATGACCTAAATGTTCAACCAATGACACAAATGTACTTATTGGATGCACAAGATTGGTTAAAAACCCTATTTGGACCAGAATAAGCCTTGGGAGGACGAAAATGACGTAAATGTTCAACCAAATGACAAAAAATCACTTATTGGATGCACAAGATTGGTTAAACACCCTAATTGGACGAGAATAAGCCTTGGGAGGACGAAAATGACCTAAATGTTCAACCAATGACACAAATGTACTTATTGGATGCACAAGATTGGTTAAAAACCCTAATTGGACGAGAATAAGCCTATGGAGGACGAAAATGACCTAAATGTTCAACTAATGACACAAAATCACTTATTGGATGCACAAGATTGGTTAAAAACTTTAATTGGCAAGAATAAGCCTTGGGAGGACGAAAATGACCTAAATGTTCAACCAATGACACAAATGTACTTATTGGATGCACAAGATTGGTTAAAAACCCTAATTGGACGAGAATAAGCCTTGGGAGGACGAAAATGACCTAAATGTTCAACCAATGACACAAAATCACTTATTGGATGCACAGGATTGGTTAAAACCCCTAATTGGACGAGAATAAGCATTGGGAGGATGAAAATGACCTAAATGTTCAACCAATGACACAAAATCACTTATTGGATCCACAAGATTGGTTAAAAACCCTAATTGGACGAGAAAAGGCCTAGGGAGGATGAAAATGACCTAAATGTTCAACCAATGACACAAATGTACTTATTGGATGCACAAGATTGGTTAAAAACCCTAATTGGACGAGAATAAGCCTTGGGAGGACGAAAATGACCTAAATGTTCAACCAATGACACAAATGTACTTATTGGATGCACAAGATTGGTTAAAAACCCTAATTGGACGAGAATAAGCCTTGGGAGGACGAAAATGACTTAAATGTTCAACTAACGACACAAAATCACTTATTGGATGCACAAGATTGGTTTAAAACCCTAATTGGACGAGAATAAGCCTTGGGAGGACGAAAATGACCTAAATGTTCAACCAATGACACAAATGTACTTATTGGATGCACAAGATTGGTTAAAAACCCTAATTGGACGAGAATAAGCCTTGGGAGGACGAAAATGACCTAAATGTTCAACCAATGACACAAATGTACTTATTGGATGCACAAGATTGGTTAAAAACCCTAATTGGACGAGAATAAGCCTTGGGAGGACCAAAATGACCTAAATGTTCAACGAATGACACAAATGTACTTATTGGATGAACAAGATTGGTTAAAAACCCTAATTGGATGAGAATAAGTCTTGCGAGGACGAAAATGACCTAAATGTTCAACCAATGACACAAATGTACTTATTGGATGCACAAGATTGGTTAAAAACCCTAATTGGACGAGAATAAGCCTTGGGAGGACGAAAATGACCTAAATGTTCAACCAATGACACAAATGTACTTATTGGATGCACAAGATTGGTTAAAAACCCTAATTGGACGAGAATAAGTCTTGGGAGGACGAAAATGACCTAAATGTTCAACCAATTACACAAAATCACTTGTTGGATGCACAAGATTGGTAACAAACCCTAATTGGACGAGAATAAGACTTGGGAGGACGAAAATGACCTAAATGTTCACCCAATGACACAAATGTACTTATTGGATGCACAAGATTGGTTAAAAACCCTAATTGGACGAGAATAAGCCTTGGGAGGACAAAAATGACCTAAATGTTCAACCAATGACACAAAATCACTTATTGGATGCACAAGATTGGTTAAAAACCCTAATTGGTCGAGAATAAGCCTTGGGAGGACGAAAATGACCTAAATGTTCAACCAATGACACAAATGTACTTATTGGATGCACAAGATTGGTTAAAAACCCTAATTGGAAGAGAATAAGGCTATGGAGGACGAAAATGACCTAAATGTTCAACCAATGACACAAAATCACTTATTGGATGCACAAGATTGGTTAAAAACCCTAATTGGACGAGAATAAGCCTTGGGAGGACGAAAATGACCTAAATGTTCAACCAATGACACAAATGTACTTATTGGATGCACAAGATTGGTTAAAAACCCTAATTGGAGGAGAATAAGACTTGGGAGGACGAAAATGACCTAAATGTTCAACCAATGACACAAAATCACTTATTGGATGCACAAGATTGGTTAAAAACCCTAATTGGACGAGAATAAGCCTTGGGAGGACGAAAATGACCTAAATGTTCAACCAATGACACAAACGTACTTATTGGATGCACAAGATTGGTGAAAAACCCTAATTGGGCGAGAATAAGCCTTGGGAGGACGAAAATGACCTAAATGTTCAACCAATGACACAAATGTACTTATTGGATGCACAAGATTGGTTAAAATCCTTAATTGGACGAGAATAAGCCTTGGTAGGACGAAAATGACCTAAATGTTCAACCAATGACACAAAATCACTTATTGGATGCACAAGATTGGTTAAAAACCCTAATTGGACGAGAATAAGCCTTGGGAGGACGAAAATGACCTAAATGTTCAACCAATGACACAAATGTACTTATTGGATGCACAAGATTGGTTAAAAACCCTAATTGGGCGAGATTAAGCCTTGGGAGGACGAAAATGACCTAAATGTTCAACCAATGACACAAACGTACTTATTGGATGCACAAGATTGGTTAAAAACCCTAATTGGGCGAGAATAAGCCTTGGGAGGACAAAAATGACCTAAATGTTCAACCAATGACACAAAATCACTTATTGGATGCACAAGATTGGTTAAAAACCCTAATTGGACGAGAATAAGCCTAGGGAGGACGAAAATGACCTAAATGTTCAACCAATGACACAAACGTACTTATTGGATGCACAAGATTGGTTAAAAACCCTAATTGGGCGAGAATAAGCCTTAGGAGGACGAAAATGACCTAAATGTTCAACCAATGACACAAAATCACTTAATGGATGCACATGATTGGTTAAAAACCCTAATTGGGCGAGATTAAGCCTTGGGAGGACGAAAATGACCTAAATGTTCAACAAATAACACAAAATCACTTATTGGATGCACAAGATTGGTTAAAAACCCTAATTGGACGAGAATAAGCCTTGGGAGGACGAAAATGACCTAAATGTTCAACCAATGACACAAACGTACTTATTGGATGCACAAGATTGATTAAAAACCCTAATTGGACGAGAATAAGTCTTAGGAGGACGAAAATGACCTAAATGTTCAACCAATGACACAAAATCACTTGTTGGATGCACAAGATTGGTAAAAAACCCTAATTGGACGAGAATAAGCCTTGGGAGGACGAAAATGACCTAAATGTTCAACCAATGACACAAATGTACTTATCGGATGCACCAGATTGGTTAAAAACCCTAATTCGACGAGAATAAGCCTTAGGAGGACGAAAATGACCTAAATGTTCAACCAATGACACAAAATCACTTATTGGACGCACAAGATTGGTTAAAAACCCTAATTGGACGAGAATAAGCCTAGGGAAGACGAAAATGACCTAAATGTTCAACCAATGACACAAATGTACTTATTGGATGCACAAGATTTGTTAAAAACCCTAATTGGACGAGAATAAGTCTTAGGAGGACGAAAATGACCTAAATGTTCAACCAATGACACAAAATCACTTGTTGGATGCACAAGATTGGTAAAAAACCCTAATTGGACGAGAATAAGCCTTGGGAGGACGAAAATGACCTAAATGTTCAACCAATGACACAAATGTACTTATCGGATGCACCAGATTGGTTAAAAACCCTAATTGGACGAGAATAAGCCTTAGGAGGACGAAAATGACCTAAATGTTCAACCAATGACACAATATCACTTATTGGATGCACAAGATTGGTTAAAAACCCTAATTGGACGAGAATAAGCCTTGGGAGGACGAAAATGACCTAAATGTTCAACCAATGACACAAATGTACTTATTGGATGCACAAGATTGGTTAAAAACCCTAATTGGACGAGAATAACCCTTGGGAGGTCGAAAATGACCTAAATGTTCAACCAATGACACAAACGTACTTATTGGATGCACAAGATTGATTAAAAACCCTAATTGGACGAGAATAAGTCTTAGGAGGACGAAAATGACCTAAATGTTCAACCAATGACACAAAATCACTTATTGGATGCACAAGATTGGTTAAAAACCCTAATTGGACGAGAATAAGCCTTGGGAGGACGAAAATGACCTAAATGTTCAACCAATGACGCAAATTAACTTATTGGATGCACAAGATTGGTTAAAAACCCTAATTGGACGAGAATAATCCTTGGGAGGACGAAAATGACCTAAATGTTCAACCAATGACACAAATGTACTTATTGGATGCACAAGATTGGTTAAAAACCCTAATTGGACGAGAATAAGCCTTGGGAGGACAATAATGACCTAAATGTTCAACCAATGACACAAAATCACTTATTGGATGCACAAGATTGGTTAAAAACCCTAATTGGACGAGAATAAGCCTTGGGAGGACGAAAATGACCTAAATGTTCAACCAATGACACAAATGTACTTATTGGATGCACAAGATTGGTTAAAAACCCTAACTGGACGAGAATAAGCTTTGGGAGGACGAAAATGACCTAAATGTTCAACCAATGACACAAATGTACTTATTCGATGCACAAGATTGGTTAAAAACCCTAATTGGACGAGAATAAGACTAGGGAGGACGAAAATTACCTAAATGGTTAACCAATGACACAAAATCACTTATTGGATGCACAAGATTGGTTAAAAACCCTAATTGGACGAGAATAAGCATAGGGAGGACGAAAATGACCTAAATGTTCAACCAATGACACAAAATCACTTATTGGATGCACAAGATTGGTTAAAAACCCTAATTGGACGAGAATAAGCCTAGGGAGGACGAAAATTACCTAAATGTTCAACCAATGACACAAAATCACTTATGGGATGCACAAGATTGGTTAAAAACCCTAATTGGACGAGAATAAGCCTTGGGAGGACGAAAATGACCTAAATGTTCAACCAATGACACAAATGTACTTATTGGATGCACAAGATTGGTTAAAAACCATAATTGGACGAGAATAAGCCTTGGGAGAACAAAAATGACCTAAATGTTCAACCAATGACACAAAATCACTTATTGGATGCACAAGATTGGTTAAAAACCCTAATTGGACGAGAATAAGCCTTGGGAGGACGAAAATGACCTAAATGTTCAACCAATGACACAAATGTACTTATTGGATGCACAAGATTGGTTAAAAACCCTAATTGGACGAGAATAAGCCTTGGGAGGACGAAAATGACCTAAATGTTCAACCAATGACACAAAATCGCTTATTCGATGCACAAGATTGGTTACAACCCCTAATTGGACGATAATAAGCCTTGCGAAGACGAAAATGACCTAAATGTTCAACCAAAGACACAAATGTACTTATTGGATGCACAAGATTGGTTAAAAACCCTAATTGGACGAGAATAAGCCTTGGGAGGACGAAAATGACCTAAATGTTCAACCAATGACACAAATGTACTTATTGGATGCACAAGATTGGTTAAAAACCCTAATTGGACGAGAATAAGCCTAGGGAGGACGAAAATGACCTAAATGTTCAACCAATGACACAAATGTACACAAGATTGGTTAAAAACCCTAATTGGATGAGAATAAGCCTAGGGAGGACGAAAATGAACTAAATGATCAACCAATGACACAAAATCACTTATTGGATGCACAAGATTGGTTAAAACCCTAATTGGACGAGAATAAGCCTTGGGAGGACGAAAATGACCTAAATGTTCAACCAATGACACAAATGTACTTATTGGATGCACAAGATTGGTTAAAAACCCTAATTGGACGAGAATAACCCTTGGGAGGACGAAAATGACCTAAATGTTCAACCAATGACACCAAATCACTTATTGGATGCACAAGATTGGTTAAAAACCCTAATTGGACGAGAATAAGCCTAGGGAGGACGAAAATGACCTAAATGTTCAACCAATGACACAAATGTACTTATTGGATGCACAAGATTGGTTAAAAACCCTAATTGGACGAGAATAAGCCTAGGGAGTACGAAAATGACCTAAATGTTCAACCAATGAAACAAAATCACTTATTGGATGCACAAGATTGGTTAAAAACCCTAATTGGACGAGAATAAGCCTTGGGAGGACGAAAATGACCTAAATGTTCAACCAATGACACAAGTGTACTTATTGCATGCACAAGATTGGTTAAAAACCCTAATTGGACGAGAATAAGCTTAGGGAGGACAAAAATGACCTAAATGTTCAACCAATGACACAAAATCACTTATTGGATGCACAAGATTGGTTAAAAACCCTAATTGGACGAGAATAAGCCTAGGGAGGACGAAAATGACCTAAATGTTCAACCAATGACACAAATGTACTTATTGGATGCACAAGATTGGTTAAAAACCCTAATTGGACGAGAATAAGCCTTGGGAGGACGAAAATGACAATAATGTTCAACCAATGACACAAATGTACTTATTGGATGCACAAGATTGGTTAAAAACCCTAATTGGACGAGAATAAGCCTTGGGAGGACGAAAATGACCTAAATGTTCAACCAATGACACAAAATCACTTATTAGATGCACAAGATTGGTTAAAAACCCTAATTGGACGAGAATAAGCCTTGGGAGGACGAAAATGACCTAGATGTTCAACCAATGACACAAAATCACTTATTGGATGCACAAGATTGGTTAAAAACCCTAATAGGACGAGAATAAGCCTTGGGAGGACGAAAATGACCTAAATGTTCAACCAATGACACAAATGTACTTATTGGATGCACAAGATGGGCTAAAAACCCTAATTGGACGAGAATAAGCCTTGGGAGGACGAAAATGACCTAAATGTTCAACCAATGACACAAATGTACTTATTGGATGCACAAGATTGGTTAAAAACCCTAATTGGACGAGAATAAGCCTTGGGAGGACGAAAATGACCTAAATGTTCAACCAATGACACAAAATCACTTATTGGATGAAAAAGATTGGTTAAAAACCCTAATTGAACGTGAATAAGCCTTGGGAGGACGAAAATGACATAAATGTTCAACCAATGACACAAGATCACTTATTGGATGCACAAGATTGGTTAAAAACCATAATTGGACGAGAATAAGCCTTGGGAGGACGAAAATGACCTAAATGTTCAACCAATGACACAAAATCACTTATTGGATGCACAAGATTGGTTAAAAACCCAAATTGGACGAGAATAAGCCTTGGGAGGACAAAAATGACCTAAATGTTCAACCAATGACACAAAATCACTTATTGGATGCACAAGATTGGTTAAAAACCCTAATTGGACGAGAATAAGCCTAGGGAGGACGAAAATGACCTAAATGTTCAACCATGGACACAAATGTACTTATTGGATGCACAAGATTGGTTAAAAACCCTAATTGGACGAGAATAAGTCTTAGGAGGACGAAAATGACCTAAATATTCAACCAATGACACAAAATCACTTGTTGGATGCACAAGATTGGAAAAAAACCCTAATTGGACGAGAATAAGCCTTGGGAGGTCGAAAATGACCTAAATGTTCAACCAATGACACAAATGTACTTATCGGATGCACCAGATTGGTTAAAAACCCTAAATGGACGAGAATAACCCTTGG
>JBBPBP010001284.1:0-12575 GCA_037974735.1 Cicer chorassanicum
CATCCAATAAGTGATTTTGAGTCATTGGATTAATATTTAGGTCATTTTCGTCATCCTTCGATTTATTCTAATCCAATTACGGTTTTTAACCAATCTTGTGGTTCCAATAAGTGCGTTTATGTCATTGTTTGAACATTTAGGTCATCTTCGTCCTCCCTAGGCTTTTCTAATCCAATTAGGGTTTTTAACCAATATTGTGCATCCAATAAGTGATTTTACGTCATTGGTTGAACATTTAGGTCATTTTCGTCCTCCCTAGGCTTATTGTAATCCAATTAGAGTTTTTAACCAATTTTGTGCATCCAATAAGTGATTTTGTGTCATTTGTTAAACATTTAGGTCATTTTCGTCATCCTTCGACTTATTCGAATTCAATTACGGTTTTTAACCGATCTTGTGTATCCAATAAGTGCGTTTGTGTAATTGGTTGAAATTTAGGTCATTTTCGTCATCCTTCGACTTATTCTAATTCAATTAGGGTTTTTAACCAATCTTCTGCATCCATTAAGTGATTTTGTGTCATTGGTTGAACATTTAGGTCATTTTCGTCCTACCTAGGCTTATTCTAATCCAATTAGGGTTTTTAATCAATCTTGTGCATCCAATAAGTGATTTTGTGTCATGGGTTAAACATTTACATCATTTTCGTCATCCTTCGACTTATTCTAATTCGATTTGGGTTTTTAACGAATCTTGTGCATCCAATAAGTGCTTTTGTGTCATTGGATGATCATTTGGGTCATTTTCGTCCTACCTAGGCTTATTCTAATCCAATTAGGGTTTTTAATCAATCTTGTGCATCCAATAAGTGATTTTGTGTCATTGGTTTAACATTTAGGTCATTTTCGTCCTCCCTAAGCTTATTCTAATTGAATTAGAGTTTTTAGCCAATCTTGTGCATCCAATAAGTGCGTTTGTGTAATTGGTTGAACATTTTGGTCATTTTAGTCATCCTTCGACTTATTCTATTTCAATAAGGGTTTTTAACCAATCTTGTGCATCCAATAAGTGATTTTGTGTCATTCGTTAAATATTTAGGTCATTTTCGTCATCCTTCGACTTATTCTAATTCAATTAGGGTTTTTAACCAATCTTCTGCATCCAATAAGTGATTTTGTGTCATTGGTTGAACATTTAGATCTTTTTCGTCCTCCTTAGGCTTATTCTAATCTAATTAAGGTTTTTAACCAATCTTGTGCATTCAATAAGTGATTTTGTGTCATTGGTTGAACATTTAGGTCATTTCAGTCCTCTTTAGGTTTATTCTAATCCAATTAGGGTTTTTAACCAATCTTGTGCATCCAATAAGTGATTTTGTGACATTGGATTAACATTTAGGTCATTTAATTCCTCCCTAGGCTTATTCTAATTCAGTTAGGGTTTTTAACCAATCTTGTGCATCCAATAAGTGATTTTGTGTCATTGGTTGAACATTTAGATCATTTTCGTCCTCCCTAGGCTTATTCTAATCCAATTTGGGTTTTTAACCAATCTTGTGCATCCAATAAGTGATTTTGTGTCATTGGATTAATATTTAGGTCATTTTCGTCATCCTTCGATTTATTCTAATCCAATTACGGTTTTTAACCAATCTTGTGCTTCCAATAAGTGCGTTTGTGTAATTGGTTGAACATTTAAGTCATTTTCGTCCTCCCTAGCCTTATTCTAATCCAATTAGGGTTTTAATCAATCTTGTGCATCCAATAAGTGCGTATGTGTCAGTGGTTGAACATTTAGGTCATTTTCGTCCTCTTAGGCTTATTCTAATGCAATTAGGGTTTTTAACCAATATTGTGCATCCAATAAGTGATTTTGTGTTATTGGTTGAACATTTAGGTCATTTTCGCCCTCCCAAGGCTTATTGTAATCGAATTAGTGTTTTTAAACAATTTTGTGCATCCAATAAGTGATTTTGTGTCATTTGTTAAACATTTAGGTCATTTTCGTCATGCTTCGACTTATTCTAATTCAATAACGGTTTTTAGCCAATCTTGTGCATCCAATAAGTGATTTTGTGTCATTTGTTAAACATTTAGGTCATTTTCGTCATCCTTCAACTTATTCTAATTCAATTAGGGTTTTTCACCAATCTTGTGCATCCAATAAGTGTGTTTGTGTAATTGGTTGAACATTTAGGTCATTTTCGTCATCCTTCGACTTATTCTATTTCAATAAGGGTTTTTAACTAATCTTGTGCATCCAATAAGTGATTTTGTGTCATTGGTTAAACATTTACATCATTTTCGTCATCCTTCGACTTATTCTAATTCAATTTGGATTTTTAACGAATCTTGTGCATCCAATAAGTGCTTTTGTGTCATTGGATGATCATTTGGTTCATTTTCGTCCTCCCTAGGCTTATTCTAATCCAATTAGGGTTTTAAATTAATCTTGTGCATCCAATAAGTGATTTTGTGTCATTGGTTGAACATTTAGGTCATTTTCGTCCTCCCTAAGCTTATTCTAATCGAATTAGGGTTTTTAACCAATCTTGTGCATCTAATAAGTGCGTTTGTGTAATTGGTTGAACATTTAGGTCATTTTATTCATCCTTCGACTTATTCTATTTCAATAAGGGTTTTTAACCAATCTTGTGCATCCAATAAGTGATTTTGTGTCATTCGTTAAATATTTAGGTCATTTTCGTCATCCTTCGACTTATTCTAATTCAATTAGGGTTTTTAACCAATCTTCTGCATCCAATAAGTGATTTTGTGTCATTGGTTGAACATTTAGATCATTTTCGTCCTCCTTAGGCTTATTCTAATCTAATTAAGGTTTTTAACCAATCTTGTGCATCCAATAAGTGATTTTGTGTCATTGGTTGAACATTTTGGTCATTCCAGTCCTCCCTTGGTTTATTCTAATCCAATTAGGGTTTTTAACCAATCTTGTGCATCCAACAAGTGATTTTGTGACATTGGATTAACATTTAGGTCATTTAATTCCTCCCTAGGCTTATTATAATTCAGTTAGGGTTTTTAACCAATCTTGTGCATCCAATAAGTGATTTTGTGTCATTGGTTGAACATTTAGATCATTTTCGTCCTCCCTAGGCTTATTCTAATCCAATTTGGGTTTTTAACCAATTTTGTGCATCCAATAAGTGATTTTGAGTCATTGGATTAATATTTAGGTCATTTTCGTCATCCTTCGATTTATTCTAATCCAATTACGGTTTTTAACCAATCTTGTGGTTCCAATAAGTGCGTTTATGTCATTGTTTGAACATTTAGGTCATCTTCGTCCTCCCTAGGCTTTTCTAATCCAATTAGGGTTTTTAACCAATATTGTGCATCCAATAAGTGATTTTACGTCATTGGTTGAACATTTAGGTCATTTTCGTCCTCCCTAGGCTTATTGTAATCCAATTAGTGTTTTTAACCAATTTTGTGCATCCAATAAGTGATTTTGTGTCATTTGTTAAACATTTAGGTCATTTTCGTCATCCTTCGACTTATTCTAATTCAATTACGGTTTTTAACCGATCTTGTGCATCCAATAAGTGCGTTTGTGTAATTGGTTGAAATTTAGGTCATTTTCGTCATCCTTCGACTTATTCTAATTCAATTAGGGTATTTAACCAATCTTCTGCATCCATTAAGTGATTTTGTGTCATTGGTTGAACATTTAGATCATTTTCGTCCTCCCTAGGCTTATTCTAATCCAATTTTGGTTTTTAACCAATCTTGTGCATCCAATAAGTGATTTTGTGTCATTGGATTAATATTTAGGTCATTTTCGTCATACTTTGACTAATTCTAATCTAATTAGGGATTTTAACCAATCTTGTGCTTCCAATAATTGCGTTTGTGTCATTGGTTGAACATTTAGGTCATTTTCGTCCTCCCTAGCCTTATTCTCATCCAATTAGGGTTTTAATCCAATCTTGTGCATCCATTAAGTGCGTATGTGTCGTTGGTTGAACATTTAGGTCATTTTCGTCCTCCTAGGCTTATTCTAATGCAATTACGGTTTTTAACCAATATTGTGCATCCAATAAGTGATTTTGTGTTATTGGTTGAACATTTAGGTCGTTTCCAATTAGGGTTTTTAAACAATTTTGTGCATCCAATAAGTGATTTTGTGTCATTTGTTAAACATTTAGGTCATTTTCGTCATCCTTCGACTTATTCTAATTCAATTACGGTTTTTAACCAATCTTGTGCATCCAATAAGTGATTTTGTTTCATTTGTTAAACATTTAAGTCATTTTCGTCATCCTTCAACTTATTCTAATTCAATTAGGGTTTTTCACCAATCTTGTGCATCCAATAAGTGTGTTTGTGTAATTGGTTGAACATTTAGGTCATTTTCGTCATCCTTCGACTTATTCTATTTCAATAAGGGTTTTTAACTAATCTTGTGCATCCAATAAGTGATTTTGTGTCATTGGTTAAACATTTACATCATTTTCGTCATCCTTCGACTTATTCTAATTACATTTGGATTTTTAACGAATCTTGTGCATCCAATAAGTGCTTTTGTGTCATTGGATGATCATTTGGTTCATTTTCGTCCTCCCTAGGCTTATTCTAATCCAATTAGGGTTTTAAATTAATCTTGTGCATCCAATAAGTGATTTTGTGTCATTGGTTGAACATTTAGGTCATTTTCATCCTCCCTAAGCTTATTCTAATCGAATTAGGGTTTTTAACCAATCTTGTGCATCCAATAAGTGCGTTTGTGTAATTGGTTGAACATTTAGGTCATTTTATTCATCCTTCGACTTATTCTATTTCAATAAGGGTTTTTAACCAATCTTGTGCATCCAATAAGTGATTTTGTGTCATTCGTTAAATATTTAGGTCATTTTCGTCATCCTTCGACTTATTCTAATTCAATTAGGGTTTTTAACCAATCTTCTGCATCCAATAAGTGATTTTGTGTCATTGGTTGAACATTTAGATCATTTTCGTCCTCCTTAGGCTTATTCTAATCTAATTAAGGTTTTTAACCAATCTTGTGCATCCAATAAGTGATTTTGTGTAATTGGTTGAACATTTAGGTCATTTCAGTCCTCCCTTGGTTTATTCTAATCCAATTAGGGTTTTTAACCAATCTTGTGCATCCAACAAGTGATTTTGTGACATTGGATTAACATTTAGGTCATTTAATTCCTCCCTAGGCTTATTATAATTCAGTTAGGGTTTTTAACCAATCTTGTGCATCCAATAAGTGATTTTGTGTCATTGGTTGAACATTTAGATCATTTTCGTCCTCCCTAGGCTTATTCTAATCCAATTTGGGTTTTTAACCAATTTTGTGCATCCAATAAGTGATTTTGAGTCATTGGATTAATATTTAGGTCATTTTCGTCATCCTTCGATTTATTCTAATCCAATTACGGTTTTTAACCAATCTTGTGGTTCCAATAAGTGCGTTTATGTCATTGTTTGAACATTTATGTCATCTTCGTCCTCCCTAGGCTTTTCTAATCCAATTAGGGTTTTTAACCAATATTGTGCATCCAATAAGTGATTTTACGTCATTGGTTGAACATTTAGGTCATTTTCGTCCTCCCTAGGCTTATTGTAATCCAATTAGAGTTTTTAACCAATTTTGTGCATCCAATAAGTGATTTTGTGTCATTTGTTAAACATTTAGGTCATTTTCGTCATCCTTCGACTTATTCTAATTCAATTACGGTTTTTAACCGATCTTGTGCATCCAATAAGTGCGTTTGTGTAATTGGTTGAAATTTAGGTCATTTTCGTCATCCTTCGACTTATTCTAATTCAATTAGGGTATTTAACCAATCTTCTGCATCCATTAAGTGATTTTGTGTCATTGGTTGAACATTTAGATCATTTTCGTCCTCCCTAGGCTTATTCTAATCCAATTTTGGTTTTTAACCAATCTTGTGCATCCAATAAGTGATTTTGTGTCATTGGATTAATATTTAGGTCATTTTCGTCATACTTTGACTAATTCTAATCTAATTAGGGATTTTAACCAATCTTGTGCTTCCAATAATTGCGTTTGTGTCATTGGTTGAACATTTAGGTCATTTTCGTCCTCCCTAGCCTTATTCTCATCCAATTAGGGTTTTAATCCAATCTTGTGCATCCATTAAGTGCGTATGTGTCGTTGGTTGAACATTTAGGTCATTTTCGTCCTCCTAGGCTTATTCTAATGCAATTACGGTTTTTAACCAATATTGTGCATCCAATAAGTGATTTTGTGTTATTGGTTGAACATTTAGGTCGTTTCCAATTAGGGTTTTTAAACAATTTTGTGCATCCAATAAGTGATTTTGTGTCATTTGTTAAACATTTAGGTCATTTTCGTCATCCTTCGACTTATTCTAATTCAATTACGGTTTTTAACCAATCTTGTGCATCCAATAAGTGATTTTGTTTCATTTGTTAAACATTTAAGTCATTTTCGTCATCCTTCAACTTATTCTAATTCAATTAGGGTTTTTCACCAATCTTGTGCATCCAATAAGTGTGTTTGTGTAATTGGTTGAACATTTAGGTCATTTTCGTCATCCTTCGACTTATTCTATTTCAATAAGGGTTTTTAACTAATCTTGTGCATCCAATAAGTGATTTTGTGTCATTGGTTAAACATTTACATCATTTTCGTCATCCTTCGACTTATTCTAATTACATTTGGATTTTTAACGAATCTTGTGCATCCAATAAGTGCTTTTGTGTCATTGGATGATCATTTGGTTCATTTTCGTCCTCCCTAGGCTTATTCTAATCCAATTAGGGTTTTAAATTAATCTTGTGCATCCAATAAGTGATTTTGTGTCATTGGTTGAACATTTAGGTCATTTTCATCCTCCCTAAGCTTATTCTAATCGAATTAGGGTTTTTAACCAATCTTGTGCATCCAATAAGTGCGTTTGTGTAATTGGTTGAACATTTAGGTCATTTTATTCATCCTTCGACTTATTCTATTTCAATAAGGGTTTTTAACCAATCTTGTGCATCCAATAAGTGATTTTGTGTCATTCGTTAAATATTTAGGTCATTTTCGTCATCCTTCGACTTATTCTAATTCAATTAGGGTTTTTAACCAATCTTCTGCATCCAATAAGTGATTTTGTGTCATTGGTTGAACATTTAGATCATTTTCGTCCTCCTTAGGCTTATTCTAATCTAATTAAGGTTTTTAACCAATCTTGTGCATCCAATAAGTGATTTTGTGTCATTGGTTGAACATTTTGGTCATTCCAGTCCTCCCTTGGTTTATTCTAATCCAATTAGGGTTTTTAACCAATCTTGTGCATCCAACAAGTGATTTTGTGACATTGGATTAACATTTAGGTCATTTAATTCCTCCCTAGGCTTATTATAATTCAGTTAGGGTTTTTAACCAATCTTGTGCATCCAATAAGTGATTTTGTGTCATTGGTTGAACATTTAGATCATTTTCGTCCTCCCTAGGCTTATTCTAATCCAATTTGGGTTTTTAACCAATTTTGTGCATCCAATAAGTGATTTTGAGTCATTGGATTAATATTTAGGTCATTTTCGTCATCCTTCGATTTATTCTAATCCAATTACGGTTTTTAACCAATCTTGTGCATCCAATAAGTGATTTTGTTTCATTTGTTAAACATTTAAGTCATTTTCGTCATCCTTCAACTTATTCTAATTCAATTAGGGTTTTTCACCAATCTTGTGCATCCAATAAGTGATTTTGTTTCATTTGTTAAACATTTAAGTCATTTTCGTCATCCTTCAACTTATTCTAATTCAATTAGGGTTTTTCACCAATCTTGTGCATCCAATAAGTGTCTTTGTGTAATTGGTTGAACATTTAGGTCATTTTCGTCATCCTTCGACTTATTCTATTTCAATAAGGGTTTTTAACCAATCTTGTGCATCCAATAAGTGATTTTCTGTCATTGGTTAAACATTTACATCATTTTCGTCATCCTTCGACTTATTCTAATTCAATTTGGGTTTTTAACGAATCTTGTGCATCCAATAAGTGCTTTTGTGTCATTGGATGATCATTTGGGTCATTTTCGTCCTCCCTAGGCTTATTCTAATCCAATTAGGGTTTTTAATCAATCTTGTGCATCCAATAAGTGATTTTGTGTCCTTGTTTTAACATTTAGATCATTTTCGTCCTCCATAAGCTTATTCTAAACGAATTAGGGTTTTTAGCTAATCTTGTGCATCCAATAAGTGCGTTTGTGTAATTGGTTGAACATTTAGGTCATTTTAGTCATCCTACAACTTATTCTATTTCAATAAGGGTTTTTAACCAATCTTGTGCATCCAATAAGTGATTTTGTGTCATTCGTTAAATATTTAGGTCATTTTTGTCATCCTTCGACTTATTCTAATTCAATTAGGGTTTTTAACCAATCTTCTGCATCCAATAAGTGATTTTGTGTCATTGGTTGAACATTTAGATCATTTTCGTTCTCCTTAGGCTTATTCTAATCTAATTAAGGTTTTTAACCAATCTTGTGCATCCAATAAGTGATTTTGTGTCATTGGTTGAAAATTTAGGTCATTTCAGTCCTCCCTAGGTTTATTCTAATCCAATTAGGGTTTTTAACCAATCTTGTGCATCCAATAAGTGATTTGTTGACATTGGATTAACATTTAGGTCATTTAATTCCTCCCTAGGCTTATTATAATTCAGTTAGGGTTTTTAACCAATCTTGTGCATCCAATAAGTGATTTTGTGTCATTGGTTGAACATTTAGATCATTTTCGTCCTCCCTAGGCTTATTCTAATCCAATTTGGGTTTTTAACCAATCTTGTGCATCCAATAAGTGATTTTGAGTCATTGGATTAATATTTAGGTCATTTTCGTCATCCTTCGATTTATTCTAATCCAATTACGGTTTTTAACCAATCTTGTGGTTCCAATAAGTGCGTTTATGTCATTGTTTGAACATTTAGGTCATCTTCGTCCTCCCTAGGCTTTTCTAATCCAATTAGGGTTTTTAACCAATATTGTGCATCCAATAAGTGATTTTACGTCATTGGTTGAACATTTAGGTCATTTTCGTCCTCCCTAGGCTTATTGTAATCCAATTAGAGTTTTTAACCAATTTTGTGCATCCAATAAGTGATTTTGTGTCATTTGTTAAACATTTAGGTCATTTTCGTCATCCTTCGACTTATTCGAATTCAATTACGGTTTTTAACCGATCTTGTGTATCCAATAAGTGCGTTTGTGTAATTGGTTGAAATTTAGGTCATTTTCGTCATCCTTCGACTTATTCTAATTCAATTAGGGTATTTAACCAATCTTCTGCATCCATTAAGTGATTTTGTGTCATTGGTTGAACATTTAGATCATTTTCATCCTCCCTAGGATTATTCTAATCCAATTTTGGTTTTTAACCAATCTTGTGCATCCAATAAGTGATTTTGTGTCATTGGATTAATATTTAGGTCATTTTCGTCATACTTTGACTAATTCTAATCCAATTAGGGATTTTAACCAATCTTGTGCTTCCAATAATTGCGTTTGTGTCATTGGTTGAACATTTAGGTCATTTTCGTCCTCCCTAGCCTTATTCTCATCCAATTAGGGTTTGAATCCAATCTTGTGCATCCATTAAGTGCGTATGTGTCATTGGTTGAACATTTAGGTCATTTTCGTCCTCCTAGGCTTATTCTAATGCAATTACGGTTTTTAACCAATATTGTGCATCCAATAAGTGATTTTGTGTTATTGGTTGAACATTTAGGTCGTTTCCAATTAGGGTTTTTAAACAATTTTGTGCATCCAATAAGTGATTTTGTGTCATTTGTTAAACATTTAGGTCATTTTCGTCATCCTTCGACTTATTCTAATTCAATTACGGTTTTTAACCAATCTTGTGCATCCAATAAGTGATTTTGTTTCATTTGTTAAACATTTAAGTCATTTTCGTCATCCTTCAACTTATTCTAATTCAATTAGGGTTTTTCACCAATCTTGTGCATCCAATAAGTGTGTTTGTGTAATTGGTTGAACATTTAGGTCATTTTCGTCATCCTTCGACTTATTCTATTTCAATAAGGGTTTTTAACTAATCTTGTGCATCCAATAAGTGATTTTGTGTCATTGGTTAAACATTTACATCATTTTCGTCATCCTTCGACTTATTCTAATTACATTTGGATTTTTAACGAATCTTGTGCATCCAATAAGTGCTTTTGTGTCATTGGATGATCATTTGGTTCATTTTCGTCCTCCCTAGGTTTATTCTAATCCAATTAGGGTTTTAAATTAATCTTGTGCATCCAATAAGTGATTTTGTGTCATTGGTTGAACATTTAGGTCATTTTCGTCCTCCCTAAGCTTATTCTAATCGAATTAGGGTTTTTAACCAATCTTGTGCATCCAATAAGTGCGTTTGTGTAATTGGTTGAACATTTAGGTCATTTTATTCATCCTTCGACTTATTCTATTTCAATAAGGGTTTTTAACCAATCTTGTGCATCCAATAAGTGATTTTGTGTCATTCGTTAAATATTTAGGTCATTTTCGTCATCCTTCGACTTATTCTAATTCAATTAGGGTTTTTAACCAATCTTCTGCATCCAATAAGTGATTTTGTGTCATTGGTTGAACATTTAGATCATTTTCGTCCTCCTTAGGCTTATTCTAATCTAATTAAGGTTTTTAACCAATCTTGTGCATCCAATAAGTGATTTTGTGTCATTGGTTGAACATTTTGGTCATTTCAGTCTTCCCTAGGTTTATTCTAATCCAATTAGGGTTTTTAACCAATCTTGTGCATCCAACAAGTGATTTTGTGACATTGGATTCACATTTAGGTCATTTAATTCCTCCCTAGGCTTATTATAATTCAGTTAGGGTTTTTAACCAATCTTGTGCATCCAATAAGTGATTTTGTGTCATTGGTTGAACATTTAGATCATTTTCGTCCTCCCTAGGCTTATTCTAATCCAATTTGGGTTTTTAACCAATCTTGTGCATCCAATAAGTGATTTTGAGTCATTGGATTAATATTTAGGTCATTTTCGTCATCCTTCGATTTATTCTAATCCAATTACGGTTTTTAACCAATCTTGTGGTTCCAATAAGTGCGTTTATGTCATTGTTTGAACATTTAGGTCATCTTCGTCCTCCCTAGGCTTTTCTAATCCAATTAGGGTTTTTAACCAATATTGTGCATCCAATAAGTGATTTTACGTCATTGGTTGAACATTTAGGTCATTTTCGTCCTCCCTAGGCTTATTGTAATCCAATTAGAGTTTTTAACCAATTTTGTGCATCCAATAAGTGATTTTGTGTCATTTGTTAAACATTTAGGTCATTTTCGTCATCCATCGACTTATTCGAATTCAATTACGGTTTTTAACCGATCTTGTGTATCCAATAAGTGCGTTTGTGTAATTGGTTGAAATTTAGGTCATTTTCGTCATCCTTCGACTTATTCTAATTCAATTAGGGTATTTAACCAATCTTCTGCATCCATTAAGTGATTTTGTGTCATTGGTTGAACATTTAGATCATTTTCATCCTCCCTAGGATTATTCTAATCCAATTTTGGTTTTTAACCAATCTTGTGCATCCAATAAGTGATTTTGTGTCATTGGATTAATATTTAGGTCATTTTCGTCATACTTTGACTAATTCTAATCCAATTAGGGATTTTAACCAATCTTGTGCTTCCAATAATTGCGTTTGTGTCATTGGTTGAACATTTAGGTCATTTTCGTCCTCCCTAGCCTTATTCTCATCCAATTAGGGTTTTAATCCAATCTTGTGCATCCAATAAGTGCGTATGTGTCATTGGTTAAACATTTAGGTCATTTTCGTCCTCCTAGGCTTATTCTAATCCAATTAGGGTTTTTAACCAATATTGTGCATCCAATAAGTGATTTTGTGTTATTGGTTGAACATTTAGGTCATTTTCGTCCTCCCAAGGCTTATTGTAATCCAATTAGGGTTTTTTTAACAATTTTGTGCATCCAATAAGTGATTTTGTGTCATTTGTTAAACATATAGGTCATTTTCGTCATCCTTCCACTTATTCTAATTCAATTATGGTTTTTAACCAATCTTGTGCATCCAATAAGTGATTTTCTGTCATTTGTTAAACATTTAGGTCATTTTCGTCATCCTTCAACTTATTCTAATTTAGTTAGGGCTTTTCACCAATCTTGTGCATCGAATAAGTGTGTTTGTGTAATTGGTTGAACATTTAGGTCATTTTCGTCATCCTTCGACTTAATCTATTTCAATAAGGGTTTTTAACCAATCTTGTGCATCCAATAAGTGATTTTGTGTCATGGGTTAAACATTTACATCATTTTCGTCATCCTTCGACATATTCTAATTCAATTTGGGTTTTTAACGAATCTTGTGCATCCAATAAGTGCTTTTGTGTCATTGGATGATCATTTGGGTCATTTTCGTCCTCCCTAGGCTTATTCTAATCCAATTAGGGTTTTTAATCAATCTTGTGCATCCAATAAGTGATTTTGTGTCATTGGTTTAACATTTAGGTCATTTTCGTCCTCCCTAAGCTTATTCTAATCGAATTAGGGTTTTTAGCCAATCTTGTGCATCCAATAAGCGCGTTTGTGTAATTGGTTGAACATTTAGGTCATTTTAGTCATCCTTCGACTTA
>JBBPBP010001285.1:0-12569 GCA_037974735.1 Cicer chorassanicum
TTATTCTCGTCCAATTAGGGTTTTTAACCAATCTTGTGCATCCAATAAGTACATTTGTGTCATTAGTTGAACATTTAGGTCGTTTTCGTCCTCCCTAGGCTTATTCTCGTCCAATTAGGGTTTTTAACCAATCTTGTGCATCCAATAAGTGATTTTGTGTCATTGGTTGAACATTTAGGTCATTTTCGTCCTCCCAAGGCTTTATTCTCGTCCAATTAGGGTTTTTAACCAATCTTGTGCATCCAATAAGTGATTTTGTGTCACTGGTTGAATATTTAGGTCATTTTTGTCCTCCCAAGGCTTATTCTCGTCCAATTAGGCTTTTTAACCAATCTTGTGCATCCAATAAGTGATTTTGTGTCATTGGTTGAACAACTAGGTCCTTTTCGTCCTCCCAAGGCTTACTCTCGTTCAATTAGGGATTTTAACCAATCTTGAGCATCCAATAAGTGATTTTCTGTCATTGGTTGAAGATTTAGGTCATTTTCGTCCTCCCTAGGCTTATTCTCATCCAATTAGGGTTTTTAACCAATCTAGTGCATCCAATAAGTGATTTTGTATCATTGGTTGAACATTTAGGTCATTTTCGTACTCCCAAGGCTTATTCTCGTCCAATTAGGGTTTTTAACCAATCTTGTGCATCCAATAAGTGATTTTGTGTCATTGGTTGAACATTTAGGTCATTTTCGTCCTCCCTAGGCTTATTCTCGTCCAATTAGGGTTTTTAACCAATCATGTGCATCCAATACGTACATTTGTGTCACTGGTTGAACATTTAGGTCATTTTCGTCCTCCCAAGGCATATTCTTGTCGAATTAGGGTTTTTAACCAATCTTGTGCATCCAATAAGTGATTTTGTGTCATTGGTTGAACATTTAGGTCATGTTCGTCCTCCCAAGGCTTATTCTCGTCCAATTAGGGTTTTGAACCAATCTTGTGCATTCAATAAGTGATTTTGTGTCATTATTTGAACATTTAGGTCATTTTCGTCCTCCCAAGGCTTATTCTCGTCCAATTAGGGTTTTTAACCAATCTTGTGCATCCAATAAGTGATTTTGTGTCATTGGTTGAACATTTAGGTCATTTTCGTCCTCCCTAGGCTTATTCTCGTCCAATTAGGGTTTTTAACCAATCTTGTGCATCTAATAAGTGATTTTGTGTCATTGGTTGAACATTTAGGTCATTTTCATCCTCCCTAGGCTTATTCTCGTCCAATTAGCGTTTTTAACCAATCTTGTGCATCCAATAAGTGATTTTGTGTCATTGGTTGAACATTTAGGTCATTTTCGTCCTCCCAAGGCTTATTCTCGTCCAATTAGGGTTTTTAACAAATCTTGTGCATCCAATAAGTGATTTTGTGTCATTAGTTGAACATTTAGGTCATTTTCGTCCTCCCTAGGCTTATTCTCGTCCAATTAGGGTTTTTAACCAATCTTGTGCATCCAATAAGTACATTTGTGTCATTGGTTGAACATTTAGGTCATTTTCGTCCTCCGAAAGCTTATTCTCACCCAATTAGGGTTTTTCACCAATCTTGTACATCCAATAACTGATTTTGTGTCATTGGTTGAACATTTAGATCATTTTCCTCCTCCCAAGGCTTATTCTCGTCCAATTAGGGTTTTTAACCAATCTTGTGCATCCAATAAGTGATTTTGTGTCATTGGTTGAACATTTAGGTAATTTTCGTCCTCCCAAGGCTTATTCGCGTCCAATTAGGGTTTTTAACCAATCTTGTGTATCCAATAAGTGATTTTGCGTTGTCGGTTGAACATTTAGGTCATTTTCGTCCTCCCTAGGCTTATTCTTGTCCAATTAGGATTTTTAACCAATCTTGTGCATCCAATAAGTGATTTTGTGTCATTGGTTGAACATTTAGATCATTTTCGTCCTCCCAAGGCTTATTCTCGTCCAATTAGGGTTTTTAGCCAATCTTGTGCATCCAATAAGTACGTTTGTGTCATTAGTTGAACATTTAGGTCATTTTCGTCCTCCCTAGGCTTATTCTCGTCCAATTAGGGTTTTTAACCAATCTTGTGCATCCAACAAGTACATTTGTGTCATTGGTTGAACATTTAGGTTATTTTCGTCCTCCGAATGCTTATTCTCGCCCAATTAGGGTTTTTCACCAATCTTGTGCATCCAATAAGTACATTTGTGTCATTGGTTGAACATTTAGGTCATTTTCGTCCTCCCAAGGCTTATTCTCGTCCAATTAGGGTTTTTAACCAATCTTGTGCATCCAATAAGTGATTTTGTGTCATTGGTTGAACATTTAGGTCATTTTCGTCCTCCCAAGGCTTATTCTCGTCCAATGAGGGTTTTTAACAAATCTTGTGCATCCAATAAGTGATTTAGTGTCATTGGTTGAACATTTAGGTCATTTTCTTCCTCCCAAGGCTTATTCTCGTCCAATTAGGGTTTTTAACCAATCTTGGGCATCCAATAAGTGATTTGTGTCATTGGTTGAACATTTAGGTCATATTCGTCCTCCTAAGGCGTATTCTCGGCCAATTAGGGTTTGTAACCAATCTTGTGCATCCAATAAGTGATTTTGTGTCATTGGTTGAACATTTAGGTCATTTTCGTCCTCCCAAGGCTTATTCTCGTCCAATTAGGGTTTTTAACCAATCTTGTGCATCCAATAAGTGATTTTGTGTCATTGGTTGAACATTTAGGTCATTTTCGTCCTCCCAAGGCTTATTCTCTTCCAATTAGGGTTTTTAACCAATCTTGTGCATCCAATAAATACATTTGTGTCGTTGGTGGAACATTTAGGTCATTTTTGTCCTCCCAAGGCTTATTCTCGTCCAATTAGGGTTTTTAACCAATCTTGTGCATCCAATAAGTACATTTGTGTCATTGGTTGAACATTTAGGTCATTTTCGTCCTCCCAAGGCTTATTCTCGTCCAATTAGGGTTTTTAACCAATCTTGTGCATCCAATAAGTGATTTTGTGTCGTTGGTTAAACATTTAGGTCATTTTCGTCCTCCCAAGGCTTATTCTCGTCCAATTAGGGTTTTTAACCAATCTTGTGCATCCAATAAGTGATTTTGTGTCATTGGTTGAACATTTAGGTCATTTTCGTCCTCCCAAGGCTTATTCTCGTCCAATTAGGGTTTTTAACAAATCTTGTGCATCCAATAAGTGATTTTGTGTCATTGGTTGAACATTTAGGTCTTTTTCGTACTCCCAAGGCTTATTCTCGTCCAATTAGGGTTTTTATCCAATCTTGTGCATCCAATAAGTACATTTGTGTCATTGGTTGAACATTTAGGTCATTTTCGTCCTCCTAAGGCTTATTCTCGTCCAATTAGGGTTTTTAACCAATCTTGTGCATCCAATAAGTGATTTTGTGTCATTGGTTGAACATTTAGATCATTTTCGTCCTCCCAAGGCTTATTCTCGTCCAATTAGGGTTTTTAACCAATCTTGTGCATCCAATAAGTGATTTTGTGTCATTGGTTGAACATTTTGGTCATTTTCGTCCTCCCTAGGCTTATTCTCGTCCAATTAGGGTTTTTAACCAATCTTGTGCATCCAATAAGTGATTTTGTGTCATTGGTTGAACATTTAGGTCATTTTCGTCCTCCCTAGGCTTATTCTCGTCCAATTAGGGTTTTTAACCAATCTTGTGCATCCAATAAGTACTTTTGTGTCATTGATTGAACATTTAGGTCATTTTTGTCCTCCCTAGGCTTATTCTCGTCCAATTAGGGTTTTTAACCAATCTTGTGCATCCAATAAGTGATTTTGTGTCATTGGTTGAACATTTAGGTCATTTTCGTCCTCCCTAGGCTTATTCTCGTCCAATTAGGGTTTTTAACCAATCTTGTGCATCCAATAAGTGATTTTGTGTCATTGGTTGAACATTTAGGTCAATTTCGTCCTGCCATGACTTATTCTCGTCCAATTAGGGTTTTTAACCAATCTTGTGTAAACAATAAGTGATTTTGTGTCATTGGTTGAACATTTAGGTCATTTTCGTCCTCCCAAGGCTTATTCTCGTCCAATTAGGGTTTTTAACCAATCTTGTGCATCCAATAAGTGATTTTGTGTCATTGGTTGAACATTTAGGTCATTTTCGTCCTCCCTAGGCTTATTCTCGTCCAATTAGGGTTTTTAACCAATCTTGTGCATCCAATAATTGATTTTGTGTCATTGGTTGAACATTTAGGTCATTTTCGTCCTCCTTAGGCTTATTCTCGACCAATTAGTGTTTTTAACAAATCTTGTGCATCCAATAAGTGAATTTGTGTCATTGGTTGAACATTTAGGTCATTTTCGTCCTGCCATGACTTATTCTCGTCCAATTAGGGTTTTTAACCAATCTTGTGTAAACAATAAGTGATTTTGTGTCATTGGTTGAACATTTAGGTCATTTTCGTCCTCCCAAGGCTTATTCTCGTCCAATTAGGGTTTTTAACCAATCTTGTGCATCCAATAAGTGATTTTGTGTCATTGGTTGAACATTTAGGTCATTTTCGTCCTCCCTAGGCTTATTCTCGTCCAATTAGGGTTTTTAACAAATCTTGTGCATCCAATAAGTACATTTGTGTCATTGGTTGAACATTTAGGTCAATTTCGTCCTGCCAAGACTTATTCTCGTCCAATTAGGGTTTTTAACCAATCTTGTGTAAACAATAAGTGATTTTGTGTCATTGGTTGAACATTTAGGTCATTTTCGTCCTCCCAAGGCTTATTCTCGTCCAATTAGGGTTTTTAACCAATCTTGTGCATCCAATAAGTGATTTTGTGTCATTGGTTGAACATTTAGGTCATTTTCGTCCTCCCAAGGCTTATTCTCGTCAATTTAAGGTTTTTAACCAATCTTGTGCATCCAATAAGTACATTTGTGTCATTGGTTGAACATTTAGGTCATTTTCGTCCTCCCAAGGCTTATTCTCGTCCAATTAGGGTTTTTAACCAATCTTGTGCATCCAATAAGTACATTTGTGTCATTGGTTGAACATTTAGGTCATTTTCGTCCTCCCAAGGCTTATTCTCGTCCAATTAGGGTTTTTAACCAATCTTGTGCATCCAATTAGTACATTTGTGTCATTGGTTGAAAATTTAGGTCATTTTCGTCCTCCCAAGGCTTATTCTCGTCCAATTAGGGTTTTTAACCAATCTTGTGCATCCAATAAGTACATTTGTGTCATTGGTTGAACATTTATGTCATTTTCGTCCTCCCAAGGCTTATTCTTGTCCAATTAGGGTTCTTAACCAATCTTGTGCATCCAATAAGTACATTTGTGTCATTGGTTGAACATTTAGGTCATTTTCGTCCTCCCAAGGCTTATTCTCGTCCAATTAGGGTTTTTAACCAATCTTGTGCATCCAATAAGTGATTTTGTGTCATTGGTTGAACATTTAGGTCATTTTCGTCCTCCCAAGGCTTATTCTCGTCCAATTAGGGTTTTTAACCAATCTTGTGCATCCAATAAGTACATTTGTGTCATTGGTTGAACATTTAGGTCATTTTCGTCCTCCCAAGTCTTATTCTCGTCCGATTAGGGTTTTTAACCAATCTGGTGCATCCAATAAGTACATTTGTGTCATTGGTTGAACATTTAGGTCATTTTCGTCCTCCCAAGGCTTATTCTCGTCCAATTAGGGTTTTTAACCAATCTTGTGCATCCAATAAGTACATTTGTGTCATTCGTTGAACATTTAGGTCATTTTCCCCCTCCCAAGGCTTATTCTCGTCCAATTAGTGTTTTAAACCAATCTTTTGCATCCAATAAGTGATTTTGTGTCATTGGTTGAATATTTAGGTCATTTTCGTCCTCCCAAGGTTTATTCTCGTCCAATTAGGGTTGTTAACCAATCTTCTGCATCCAATAAGTACATTTGTGTCATTGGTTGAACATTTAGGTCGTTTTCGTCCTCCCTAGGCTTATTCTCGTCCAATTAGGGTTTTTAACCAATCTTGTGGATCCAATAAGTGATTTTGTGTCATTGGTTGAACATCTAGGTCCTTTTCGTCCTCCCAAGGCTTACTCTCGTCCAATTAGGGATTTTAACCAATCTTGAGCATCCAATAAGTGATTTTTTGTCATTGGTTGAATATTTAGGTCATTTTCGTCCTCCCAAGGTTTATTCTCGTCCAATTAGGGTTGTTAACCAATCTTGTGCATCCAATAAGTACATTTGTGTCATTGGTTGAACATTTAGGTCGTTTTCGTCCTCCCTAGGCTTATTCTCGTCCAATTAGGGTTTTTAACCAATCTTGTGCATCCAATAAGTGATTTTGTGTCATTGGTTGAACATTTAGGTCATTTTCGAACTCCCAAGGCTTATTCTCGTCCAATTAGGGTTTTTATCCAATCTTGTGCATCCAATAAGTGATTTTGTGTCATTGGTTGAATATTTAGGTCATTTTCGTCCTCCCAAGGCTTATTCTGGTCCAATTAGGGTTTTTAACAAATCTTGTGCATCCAATAAGTGATTTTGTGTCATTGGTTGAACATTTAGGTCATTTTCGTCCTCCCTAGGCTTATTCTCATCCAATTAGGGTTTTTAACCAATCTTGTGCATCCAATAAGTACATGTGTGTCATTGGTTGAACATTTAGGTCATTTTCGTCCTCCCAAGGCTTATTCTCGTCCAATTAGGGTTTTTAACCAATCTTGTGCATCCAATAAGTGATTTTGTGTCATTGGTTGAACATTTAGGTCATTTTCGTCCTCCCAAGGCTTATTCTCGTCCAATTAGGGTTTTTAACCAATCTTGTGCATCCAATAAGTACATTTGTGTCATTGGTTGAACATTTAAGTCATTTTTGTCCTCCCAAGGCTTATTCTCGTCCAATTAGGGTTTTTAACCAATCTTGTGCATCCAATAAGTGATTTTGTGTCATTGGTTGAACATTTAGGTCATTTTCGTCCTCCCAAGGCTTATTCTCGTCCAATTAGGGTTTTTAACCAATCTTGTGCATCCAATAAGTGATTTTGTGTCATTGGTTGAACATTTAGATCATTTTCGTCCTCCCAAGGCTTATTCTCGTCCAATTAGGGTTTTTAACCAATCTTCTGCATCCAATAAGTGATTTTGTGTCATTGGTTGAACATTTAGGTCATTTTCATCCTCCCAAGGCTTATTCTCGTCCAATTAGGGTTTTTAACCAATCTTGTGCATCCAATAAGTGATTTTGTGTCATTGGTTGAACATTTAGGTCATTTTCGTCCTCCCAAGGCTTATTCTCGTCCAATTAGGGTTTTTAACCAATCTTGTGCATCCAATAAGTGATTTTGTGTCATTGGTTGAACATTTAGGTCATTTTCGTCCTCCCAAGGCTTATTCTCGTCCAATTAGGGTTTTTAACCAATCTTGTGCATCCAATAAGTGATTTTGTGTCATTGGTTGAACATTTAGGTCATTTTCGTCCTCCCAAGGCTTATTCTCGCCCAAGTAGGGTTTTTAACCAATCTTGTGCATCCAATAAGTGATTTTGTGTCATTGGTTGAACATTTAGGTCATTTTCGTCCTCCCAAGGCTTATTCTCGTCCAATTAGGGTTTTTAACCAATCTTGTGCATCCAATAAGTGATTTTGTGTCATTGGTTGAACATTTAGGTCATTTTCGTCCTCCCAAGGCTTATTCTCGTCCAATTAGGGTTTTTAACAAATCTTGTGCATCCAATACGTACATTTGTGACATTGGTTGAACATTTAGGTCATTTTCGTCCTCCCAAGGCTTATTCTCGTCCAATTAGGGTTTTTAACCAATCTTGTGCATCCAATAAGTGATTTTGTGTCATTGGTTGAACATTTAGGTCATTTTCGTCCTCCCAAGGCTTATTCTCGTCCAATTAGGGTTTTTAACCAATCTTGTGCATCCAATAAGTGATTTTGTGTCATCGGTTAAACATTTAGGTCATTTTCGTCCTCCCAAGGCTTATTCTCGTCCAATTAGGGTTTTTAACCAATCTTGTGCATCCAATAAGTGATTTTGTGTCATTGGTTGAACATTTAGGTCATTTTCGTCCTCCCAAGGATTTTTCTCGTCCATTTAGGGTTTTTAACCAATCTTGTGCATCCAATAAGTACATTTGTGTCATTGGTTGAACATTTAGGTCATTTTCGTCCTCCCAAGGCTTATTCTCGTCCAATTAGGGTTTTTAACCAATCTTGTGCATCCAATAAGTGATTTTGTGTCATTGGTTGAACATTTAGGTCATTTTTCTTCCTCCCAATGCTTATTCTCGTCCTATTAGGGTTTTTGACCAATCTTGTGCATCCAATAAGTGATTTTGTGTCATTGGTTGAACATTTAGGTCATTTTCGTCCTCCCAAGGCTTATTCTCGTCCAATTAGGGTTTTTAACCAATCTTGTGCATCCAATAAGTACATTTGTGTCATTGGTTGAACATTTAGGTCATTTATGTCCTCCAAAAGCTTATTCTCGTCCAATTACGGTTTTTAACCAATCTTGTGCATCCAATAAGTGATTTTGTGTCATTGGTTGAACATTTAGGTCATTTTCGTCCTCCGTAAGCTTATTCTCGTCCAATTAGGGTTTTATAACAATCTTGTGCATCCAATAAGTGATTTTGTGCCATTGGTTGAACATTTAGGTCATTTTCGTCCTCCCAAGGCTTATTCTCGTCCAATTAGGGTTTTTAACCAATCTTGTGCATCCAATAAGTGATTTTGTGTCATTGGTTGAACATTTAGGTCATTTTCGTCCTCCCAAGGCTTATTCTCGTCCAATTAGGGTTTTTAACCAATCTTGTGCACCCAATAAGTACATTTGTGTCATTGGTTGATCATTTAGGTCATTTTCGTCCTCCCAAGGCTTATTCTCGTCCAATTAGGGTTTTTAACCAATCTTGTGCATCCAATAAGTGATTTTGTGTCATTGGTTGAACATTTAGGTCATTTTCGTCCTCCCAAGGCTTATTCTCGTCCAATTAGGGTTTTAAACCAATCTTGTGCATCCAATAACTGATTTTGTCTATTTGTTTGAACATTTACGTCATTTTCGTCCTCCTTAGGCTTATTCTCGTCCAATTACGGTTTTTAACCAATCTTGTGCATCCAATAAGTACATTTGTGTCATTGGTTGAACATTTAGGTCATTTTCGTCCTCCCAAGGCCTATTCCCGTCCAATTAGGGTTTTTAACCAATCTTGTGCATCAAATATGTGATTTTCTGTCATTTTGTGTCATTGGTTGAACATTTAGGTCAATTTCGTCCTCCCTAGGCTTATTCTAATCCAATTAGGGTTTTGAACCAATCTTGTGTGTCCAATAAGTGATGTTGTGTCATTGGTTGAACATATAGGTCATTTTCGTCCTCCCTAAGCTTATTCAAATCCAATTAGGGTTTTTAACCAATCTTGTGCATCCAATAAGTGATTTTGTGTCATTGGTTGAACATTTAGGTCATTTTCGTCCTCCCAAGGCTTATTCTCGTCCAATTAGGGTTTTTAACCAATCTTGTGCATCCAATAAGTGATTTTGTGTCATTGGTTGAACATTTAGGTCATTTTCGTCCTCCCAAGGCTTATTCTCGTCCAATTAGGGTTTTTAACCAACTTGTGCATCCAATAAGTACATTTGTGTCATTGGTTGAACATTTAGGTCATTTTAGTCCTCCCAAGGCTTATTCTCGTCAAATTAGGGTTTTTAACCAATCTTGTGCAACCAATAAGTGATTTTGTGCCATTGGTTGAACATTTAGGTCATTTTCGTCCTCCCAAGGCTTATTCTCGTCCAATTAGGGTTTTTAACCAATCTTGTGCATCCAATAAGTGATTTTGTGTAATTGTTTGAACATTTAGGTCATTTTCGTCCTCTTTAGGCTTATTCTCGTCCAATTAGGGTTTTTAACCAATCTTGTGCATCCAATAAGTACATTTGTGTAATTGGTTGAACATTTAGGTCATTTTCGTCCTCCCAAGGCATATTCTTATCCAATTAGGGTTTTTAACCAATCTTGTGCATCCAATATGTGATTTTGTGTCATTTTGTGTCATTGGTTGAACATTTAGGTCATTTTCGTCCTCCCTAGGCTTATTCTAATCCAATTAGGGTTTTGAACCAATCTTGTGTGTCCAATAAGTGATTTTCTGTCATTGGTTGAACATATAGGTCATTTTAGTCCTCCCTAAGCTTATTCAAATCTAATTAGGGTTTTTAACCAATCTTGTGCATCCAATAAGTGATTTTGTGTCATTGGTTGAACATTTAGGTCATTTTCGTCCTCCCAAGGCTTATTCTCGTCCAATTAGGGTTTTTAACCAATCTTGTGCATCCAATAAGTGATTTTGTGTCATTGGTTGAACATTTAGGTCATTTTCGTCCTCCCAAGGCTTATTCTCGTCCAATTAGGGTTTTTAACCAATCTTGTGCATCCAATAAGTGATTTTGTGTCATTGGTTGAACATTTAGGTCATTTTCGTCCTCCCAAGGCTTATTCTCGCCCAAGTAGGGTTTTTAACCAATCTTGTGCATCCAATAAGTGATTTTGTGTCATTGGTTGAACATTTAGGTCATTTTCGTCCTCCCAAGGCTTATTCTCGTCCAATTAGGGTTTTTAACCAATCTTGTGCATCCAATAAGTGATTTTGTGTCATTGGTTGAACATTTAGGTCATTTTCGTCCTCCCAAGGGTTATTCTCGTCCAATTAGGGTTTTTAACCAATCTTGTGCATCCAATAAGTACATTTGTGTCATTGGTTGAGCATTTAGGTCATTTTCGTCCTCCCAAGGCTTATTCTCGTCCAATTAGGGTTTTTAACCAATCTTGTGCATCCAATAAGTACATTTGTGTCATTGGTTGAACATTTAGGTCATTTTCGTCCTCCCAAGGCTTATTCTCGTCCAATTAGGGTTTTTAACCAATCTTGTGCATACAATAAGTGATTTTGTGCCATTGGTTGAACATTTAGGTCATTTTCGTCCTCCCAAGGCTTATTCTCGTCCAATTAGGGTTTTTAACCAATCTTGTGCATCCAATAAGTACATTTGTGTCATTGGTTGAACATTTAGGTCATTTTAGTCCTCCCAAGGCTTATTCTCGTCAAATTAGGGTTTTTAACCAATCTTGTGCAACCAATAAGTGATTTTGTGCCATTGGTTGAACATTTAGGTCATTTTCGTCCTCCAAAGGCTTATTCTCGTCCAATTAGGGTTTTTTACAAATCTTGTGCATCCAATAAGTGATTTTGTGTCATTGGTTGAACATTTAGGTCATTTTCGTCCTCCCAAGGCTTATTCTCGTCCAATTAGGGTTTTTAACCAATCTTGTGCATCCAATAAGTGATTTTGTGTCATTGGTTGAACATTTAGGTCATTTTCGTCCTCCCAAGGCTTATTCTCGTCCAATTAGGGTTTTTAACCAATCTTATGCATCCAATAAGTACATTTGTGACATTGGTTGAACATTTAGGTCATTTTCGTCCTCCCAAGGCTTATTCTCGTCCAATTAGGGTTTTTAACCAATCTTGTGCATCCAATAAGTACATTTGTGTCATTGGTTGAACATTTAGGTCATTTTCGTCCTCCCAAGGCTTATTCTCGTTCAATTAGTGTTTTTAACCAATCTTGTGCATCCAATAAGTGATTTTGTGTCATTGGTTGAACATTTAGGTCATTTTCGTCCTCCCAAGGCTTATTCTCGTCCAATTAGGGTTTTTAACCAATCTTGTGCATCCAATAAGTGATTTTGTTTCATTGGTTGAACATTTAGGTCATTTTCGTCCTCCAGTGACTTATTTCGTCCAATTAGGGTTTTTAACCAATCTTGTGCATCCAATAAGTGATTTTGTGTCATTGGTTGAACATTTAGGTCATTTTCGTCCTCCCAAGGCTTATTCTCGTCAAATTAGGGTTTTTAACCAATCTTGTGCATCCAATAAGTACTTTTGTGTCATTGGTTGAACATTTAGGTCATTTTCGTCCTCCCAAGGCTTATTCTCGTCCAATTAGGGTTTTTAACCAATCTTGTGCATCCAATAAGTACATTTGTGTCATTCGTTGAACATTTAGGTCATTTTCGTCCTCCCAAGGCTTATTCTCGTCCAATTAGGGTTTTTAACCAATCTTGTGCATCCAATAAGTAAATTTGTGTCATAGGTTGAACATTTAGGTCATTTTCGTCCTCCCAAGGCTTATTCTCGTCCAATTAGGGTTTTTAACCAATCTTGTGCATCCAATAAGTACATTTGTGTCATTGGTTGAACATTTAGGTCGTTTTCGTCCTCCCTAGGCTTATTCTCGTCCAATTAGGGTTTTTAACCAATCTTGTGGATCCAATAAGTGATTTTGTGTCATTGGTTGAACATCTAGGTCCTTTTCGTCTTCCCAAGGCTTAGTCTCGTCCAATTAGGGATTTTAACCAATCTTGAGCATCCAATAAGTGATTTTTTGTCATTGGTTGAAGATTTAGGTCATTTTCGTCCTCCCTAGGCTTATTCTCATCCAATTAGGGTTTTTAACCAATCTAGTGCATCCAATAAGTGATTTTGTATCATTGGTTGAACATTTAGGTCATTTTCGTCCTCCCAAGGCTTACTCTCGTCCAATTAGGGTTTTTAACCAATCTTGTGCATCCAATAAGT
>JBBPBP010001286.1:0-12569 GCA_037974735.1 Cicer chorassanicum
CCTAGGCTTATTCTCGTCCAATTAGGGGTTTTAACCGATCTTGTGCATCCAATAAGTAAATTTGTCTCATTGGTTGAACATTTAGGTCATTTTTCGTCCTCCCAATGCTTATTCTCGTCCAATTAGGGTTTTAACCAATCTTGTGCATCCAATAATTGATTTTGTGTCATTGGTTGAACATTTAGGTCATTTTCGTCCTCCCTAGGCTTATTCTCGTCCAATTAGGGTTTTTAACCAATTTGTGCATCCAATAAGTACATTTGTGTCATTGGTTGAACATTTAGGTCATTTTCGTCCTACAAGGCTTATTCTCGTCCAATTAGGGTTTTTAACCAATCTTGTGCATCCAATAAGTGATTTTGTGTCATTGGTTAAACATTTAGGTCATTTTCGTTCTTCCAAGGCTTATTCTCGTCCAATTATGGTTTTTAACCAATCTTGTGCATCCAATAAGTGATTTTGTGTCATTGGTTGAACATTTAGATTATTTTCGTCCTCCCTAGGCTTATTCTCGTCCAATTAGGGGTTTTAACCAATCTTGTGCATCCAATAAGTACATTTGTGTCATTGGTTGAACATTGAGGTCATTTTCGTCCTCCCTAGGCTTATTCTCGTCCAATTAGGGTTTTTAACCAATCTTGTGCATCCAATAAGTGATTTTGTGTCATTGGTTGAACATTTAGGTCATTTTCGTTCTCCCAATGCTTATTCTCGTCCAATTAGGGTTTTTAACCAATCTTGTGCATCTAATAAGTACATTTGTGTCATTGGTTGAACATTTAGGTCTTTTTCGTCCTCCCTAGGCTTATTCTCGTGCAATTAGGGTTTTTAACCAATCTTGTGCGTCCAATTAGTGATTTTGTGCCATTGGTTGAATATTTAGGTCATTTTCGTCCTCCCAAGGCTTATTCTCGTCCAATTAGGGTTTTTAACCAATCTTGTGCATCCAAAAAGTACATTTGTGTCATTGGTTGAACATTGTTGTCATTTCCGTCCTCCCAAGGCTTATTCTCGTCAAATTAGGGTTTTTAACCAATCTTGTGCATCCAATAAGAGATTTTGTATCATTGGTTGAATATTTAGGTCATTTTCGTCCTCCCTAGGCTTATTCTTGTCCACTTAGGGTTTTTAACCAATCTTGTGCATCCAATAAGTACATTTGAGTCATTGGTTCAACATTTAGGTCATTTTCGTCCTCCCAAGGCTTATTCTCGTCCAATTAGGGTTTTTAACCAATCTTGTGCATCCAATAAGTGATTTTTTGTCATTAGTTGAACATTTACGTCATTTTCCTCCTCTATAGGCTTATTCTCGTCCAATTACGGTTTTTAACCAATCTTGTGCATCCAATAAGTACATTTGTGTCATTCGTTGAACATTTAGGTCATTTTCGTCCTACAAGGCTTATTCTCGTCCAATTAGGGTTTTTAACCAATCTTGTGCATCCAATAAGTGATTTTGTGTCATTGGTTGAACATTTAGGTCATTTTCGTCCTCTCTAGGCTTATTCTCGTCCAATTAGGGTTTTTAACCAATCTTGTGCATCCAATAAGTACATTTGTGTCATTGGTTGAACATTTAGGTTATTTTCGTCCTCCCAAGGCTTATTCTCGTCCAATTACGGTTTTTAACCAATCTTGTGCATCCAATAAGTACATTTGTGTCATTGGTTGAACATTTAGGTCATTTTCGTTCTCCCAAGGCTTATTCTCATCCAATTAGGGTTTTTAACCAATCTTGTGCATCCAATAAGTGATTTTGTGGATTTGGTTGAACATTTAGGTCATTTTCGTCCTCCCTAGGCTTATTCTCGTCCAATTAGGGGTTTTAACCAATCTTGTGCATCCAATAAGTACATTTGTGTCATTGGTTGAACATTTAGGTCATTTTCGTCCTCCCAAGGCTTATTCTCGTCCAATTAGGGTTTTTAACCAATCTTGTGCTTCCAATAAGTGATTTTGTGTCATTGGTTGAACATTTAGGTCATTTTCGTCCTCCCTAGGCTTATTCTCGTCCAATTAGGGGTTTTAACCAATCTTGTGCATCAAATAAGTAAATTTGTCTCATTGATTGAACATTTAGGTCATTTTTCGTCCTCCCAATGCTTATTCTCGTCCAATTAGGGTTTTAACCAATCTTGTGCATCCAATAATTGATTTTGTGTCATAGGTTGAACATTTAGGTCATTTTCGTCCTCCCTAGGCTTATTCTCGTCCAATTAGGGTTTTTAACCAATCTTGTGCATCCAATAAGTACATTTGTGTCATTGGTTGAACATTTAGGTGATTTTCGTCCTACAAGGCTTATTCTCGTCCAATTAGGGTTTTTAACCAATCTTGTGCATCCAATAAGTGATTTTGTGTCATTGGTTGAACATTTAGGTCATTTTCGTTCTTCCAAGGCTTATTCTCGTCCAATTAGGGTTTTTAACCAATCTTGTGCATCCAATAAGTGATTTTGTGTCATTGGTTGAACTTTTAGATTATTTTCGTCCTCCCTAGGCTTATTCTCGTCCAATTAGGGGTTTTAACCAATCTTGTGCATCCAATAAGTACATTTGTGTCATTGGTTGAACATTTAGGTCATTTTCGTCCTCCCTAGGCTTATTCTCGTCCAATTAGGGTTTTTAACCAATCTTGTGCATCCAATAAGTGATTTTGTGTCATTGGTTCAACATTTAGGTCATTTTCGTTCTCCCAATGCTTATTCTCGTCCAATTAGGGTTTTTAACCAATCTTGTGCATCTAATAAGTACATTTGTGTCATTGGTTGAACATTTAGGTCTTTTTCGTCCTCCCTAGGCTTATTCTCGTGCAATTAGGGTTTTTAACCAATCTTGTGCGTCCAATAAGTGATTTTGTGCCATTGGTTGAACATTTAGGTCATTTTCGTCCTCCCAAGGCTTATTCTCGTCCAATTAGGGTTTTTAACCAATCTTGTGCATCCAAAAAGTACATTTGTGTCATTGGTTGAACATTTAGGTCATTTTCGTCCTCCATAGGCTTATTCTCGTCCAATTAGGGTTTTTAACCAATCTTGTGCATCCAATAAGTACATTTGTGTCATTGGTTGAACATTTAGGTCATTTTCGTCCTCCCAAGGCTTATTCTCGTCCAATTAGGGTTTTTAACCAATCTTGTGCTTCCAATAAGTGATTTTGTGTCATTGGTTGAACATTTAGGCCATTTTCGTCCTCCCAAGGCTTATTCTCGTCCAAATACGGTTTTTAACCAATCTTGTGCATCCAATAAGTACATTTGTGTCATTGGTTGAACATTTAGGTCATTTTCGTCCTCCCAAGGCTTATTCTCGTCCAATTAGGGTTTTTAACCAATCTTGTGCTTCCAATAAGTGATTTTGTGTCATTGGTTGAACATTTAGGTCATTTTCGTCCTCCCTAGGCTTATTCTCGTCTAATTAGAAGTTTTAACCAATCTTGTACATCCAATAAGTTAATTTGTCTCATTGGTTGAACATTTAGGTCATTTTTTGTCCTCCCAATGCTTATTCTCGTCCAATTAGGGTTTTAACCAATCTTGTGCATCCAATAATTGATTTTGTGTCATTGGTTGAACATTTAGGTCATTTTCGTCCTCCCTATGCTTATTCATGTCCAATTAGGGTTTTTAACCAATCTTGTGCATCCAATAAGTACATTTGTGTCATTGGTTGAACATTTAGGTCATTTTCGTCCTCCCAAGGCTTATTCTCGTCCAATTAGGGTTTTTAACCAATCTTGTGCTTCCAATAAGTGATTTTGTGTCATTGGTTGAACATTTATGTCATTTTCGTCCTCCCAAGGCTTATTCTCGTCCAATTAGGGTTTTTAACCAATCTTGTGCATCCAATAAGTACATTTGTATCATTGGTTGAACATTTAGGTCATTTTCGTCCTCCCAAGGCTTATTCTCGTCCAATTAGGGTTTTTAACAATTCTTGTGCATCCAATAAGTACATTTGTGTCATTGGTTGAACATTTAGGTCATTTTCGTCCTCCCAAGGCTTATTCTCGTCCAATTAGGGTTTTTAACCAATCTTGTGCATCCAATAAGTGATTTTGTGTCATTGGTTGAACATTTAGGTCATTTTCGTCCTCCCAAGGCTTATTCTCGTCTAATTAGGGTTTTTAACCAATCTTGTGCATCCAATAAGTACATTTGTGTCATTGGTTGAACATTTAGGTCATTTTCATCCTCCCAAGGCTTATTCTCGTCCAATTAGGGTTTTTAACCAATCTTGTCCATCCAATAAGTGATTTTGTGTCATTGGTTGAACATTTAGGTCATTTTCGTCCTCCCAAGGCTTATTCTCGTCCAATTAGGGTTTTTAACCAATCTTGTGCATCCAATAAGTACATTTGTGTCATTGGTTGAACATTTTGGTCATTTCGGTCCTCCCAAGGCTTATTCTCGTCCAATTAGGGTTTTCAACCAATCTTGTGCATCCAATAAGAGATTTTGTGTCATTGGTTGAACATTTAGGTCATTTTTGTCGTCCCAAGGCTTATTATCGTCCTATTAGGGTTTTTAACCAATCTTGTGCATCCAATAAGTGATTTTGTGTCATTGGTTGAACATTTAGGTCATTTTCGTCCTCAATAGGCTTATTCTCGTCCAATTAGGGTTTTTAACCAATCTTGTGCATCCAATAAGTGATTTTGTGTCATTGGTTGAACATTTAGGTCATTTTCGTCCTCCCAAGGCTTATTCTCGTCCAATTAGGGTTTTTAACCAATCTTGTGCATCGAATAAGTACATTTGTGTCATTGGTTGAACATTTAGGTTATTTTCGTCCTCCCAAGGCTTATTCTCGTCCAATTAGGGTTTTTAACCAATCTTGTGGATCCAATAAGTGATTTTGTGTCATTGGTTGAACATTTAGGTCATTTTCGTCCTCCCTAGGCTTATTCTTGTCCAATTAGGGTTTTTAACCAATCTTGTGCATCCAATAAGTACATTTGTGTCATTCGTTGAACATTTAGGTCATTTTCGTCCTCCCAAGGCTTATTCTCGTCCAATTAGGGTTTTTAACCAATCTTGTGCTTCCAATAAGTGATTTTGTGTCATTGGTTGAACATTTAGGTCATTTTCGTCCTCCCTAGGCTTATTCTCGTCCAATTAGGGGTTTTAACCAATCTTGTGCATCCAATAAGTAAATTTGTCTCATTGGTTGAACATTTAGGTCATTTTTCGTCCTCCCAATGCTTATTCTTGTCCAATTAGGGTTTTAACCAATCTTGTGCATCCAATAATTGATTTTGTGTCATAGGTTGAACATTTAGGTCATTTTCGTCCTCCCTAGGCTTATTCTCGTCCAATTAGGGTTTTTAACCAATCTTGTGCATCCAATAAGTACATTTGTGTCATTCGTTGAACATTTAGGTCATTTTCGTCCTCCCAAGGCTTATTCTCGTCCAATTAGGGTTTTTAACCAATCTTGTGCTTCCAATAAGTGATTTTGTGTCATTGGTTGAACATTTAGGTCATTTTCGTCCTCCCTAGGCTTATTCTCGTCCAATTAGGGGTTTTAACCAATCTTGTGCAACCAATAAGTACATTTGTGTCATTGGTTGAACATTTAGGTCATTTTCGTCCTCCCTAGGCTTATTCTCGTCCAATTAGGGTTTTTAACCAATCTTGTGCATCCAATAAGTGATTTTGTGTCATTGGTTGAAAATTTAGGCCATTTTCGTCCTCCCAAGGCTTATTCTCATCCAATTACGGTTTTTAACCAATCTTGTGCATCCAATAAGTACATTTGTGTCATTCGTTGAACATTTAGGTCATTTTCGTCCTCCCAAGGCTTATTCTCGTCCAATTAGGGTTTTTAACCAATCTTGTGCTTCCAATAAGATATTTTGTGTCATTGGTTGAACATTTAGGTCCTTTTCGTCCTCCCTAGGCTTATTCTCGTCCAATTAGGGGTTTTAACCAATCTTGTGCATCCAATAAGTAAATTTGTCCCATTGGTTGAACATTTAGCTCATTTTTCGTCCTCCCAATGCTTATTCTCGTCCAATTAGGGTTTTAACCAATCTTGTGCATCCAATAATTGATTTTTTGTCATTGGTTGAACATTTAGGTCATTTTCGTCCTCCCTAGGCTTATTCTCGTTCAATTAGGGTTTTTAACCAATCTTGTGCATCCAATAAGTACATTTGTGTCATTGGTTGAACATTTAGGTCATTTTCGTCCTACAAGGCTTATTCTCGTCCAATTAGGGTTTTTAACCAATCTTGTGCATCCAATAAGTGATTTTGTGTCATTGGTTGAACATTTAGGTCATTTTCGTCCTCTCTAGGCTTATTCTCGTCCAATTAGGGGTTTTAACCGATCTTGTGCATCCAGTAAGTAAATTTGTCTCATTGGTTGAACATTTAGGTCATTTTTCGTCCTCCCAATGCTTATTCTCGTCCAATTAGGGTTTTAACCAATCTTGTGCATCCAATAACTGATTTTGTGTCATTGGTTGAACATTTAGGTCATTTTCGTCCTCCCTAGGCTTATTCTCGTCCAATTAGGGTTTTTAACCAATCTTGTGCATCCAATAAGTACATTTGTGTCATTCGTTGAACATTTAGGTCATTTTCGTCCTCCCAAGGCTTATTCTCGTCCAATTAGGGTTTTTAACCAATCTTGTGCTTCCAATAAGTGATTTTGTGTCATTGGTTGAACATTTAGGTCTTTTTCGTCCTTCCTAGGCTTATTCTCGTCCAATTAGGGGTTTTAACCGATCTTGTGCATCCAATAAGTAAATTTGTCTCATTGGTTGAACATTTAGGTCATTTTTCGTCCTCCCAATGCTTATTCTCGTCCAATTAGGGTTTTAACCAATCTTGTGCATCCAATAATTGATTTTGTGTCATTGGTTGAACATTTAGGTCATTTTCGTCCTCTCTAGGCTTATTCTCGTCCAATTAGGGTTTTTAACCAATCTTGTGCATCCAATAAGAGATTTTGTGTCATTGGTTGAACATTTAGGTCATTTTCGTCCTCCCAAGGCTTATTCTCGTCCAATTAGGGTTTTTAACCAATCTTGTGCATCCAATAAGTGATTTTCCGTCATTAGTTGAACATTTACGTCATTTTCGTCCTCCATAGGCTTATTCTCGTCCAATTAGGGTTTTTAACCAATCTTGTGCATCCAATAAGTGATTTTGTGTCATTGGTTGAACATTTAGGTCATTTTCGTCCTCCCAAGGCTTATTCTCGTCCAGTTAGGGTTTTTAACCAATCTTGTGCATCCAATAAGTACATTTGTGTCATTGGTTGAACATTTAGGTCATTTATGTCCTTCAAAAGCTTATTCTTGTCCAATTAGGGTTTTTAACCAATCTTGTGCATCCAATAAGTGATTTTGTGTCATTGGTTGAACATTTAGGTCATTTTCGTCCTCCCAAGGCTTATTCTCGTCCAGTTAGGGTTTTTAACCAATCTTGTGCATCCAATAAGTACATTTGTGTCATTGGTTGAACATTTAGGTCATTTTCATCCTCCCAAGGCTTATTCTCGTCCAATTAGGGTTTTTAACCAATCTTGTGCATCCAATAAGTACATTTGTGTCATTGGTTGAACATTTAGGTCATTTTCGTCCTCCCAAGGCTTATTCTCGCCCAATTAGGGTTTTTAACCAATCTTGTGCATCCAATAAGTGATTTTGTGTCATTGGTTGAACATTTAGGTCATTTTCGTCCTCCCAAGGCTTATTCTCGTCCAATTAGGGTTTTTAACCAATCTTGTGCATCCAATAAGTACATTTGTGTCATTGGTTGAACATTTAGGACATTTTCGTCCTCCCAAGGCTTATTCTCCTCCAATTAGGGTTTTTAACCAACCTTGTGCATCCAATAATTACATTTCTGTCATTGGTTGAACATTTGGGTCATTTTCGTCCTCCCAAGGCTTATTCTCTTCCAATTAGGGTTTTTAACGAATCTTGTGCATCCAATAAGTACATTTATTTTATTGGTTGGACATTTAGGTCATTTTCGTCGTCCCTAGGCTTATTCTCGTCCAAATAAGGTTTTTAACCAATCTTGTGCATCCAATAAGTGATTTTGTGTCATTGGTTGAACATTTAGGTCATTTTCGTCCTCCCTAGGCTTATTCTCGTCCAATTAGGGTTTTTAACCAATCTTGTGCATCCAATAAGTACATTTGTGTCATTGGTTGAACCTTTAGGTTATTTTTGTCCTCCCAAGGCTTATTCTCGTCCAATTAGGGTTTTTAACCAATCTTGTGCATCCAATAAGTGATTTTGTGTCATTGGTTGAACATTTAGGTCATTTTCGTCCTCCCTAGGCTTATTCTCGTCCAATTAGGGTTTTTAACCAATCTTGTGCATCCAATAAGTACATTTGTGTCATTGGTTGAACATTTAGGTCATTTTCGTCCTCCCAATGCTTATTCTCGTCCAATTAGGGTTTTTAACCAATATTGTGCATCCAATAAGTGATTTTGTGTCATTGGTTGAACATTTAGGTCATTTTCGTCCTCCCAAGGCTTATTCTCGTCCAATTAGGGTTTTTAACCAATCTTGTGCATCCAATAAGTACATTTGTGTCATTGGTTGAACATTTAGGTCATTTTCGTCCTCCCTAGGCTTTTTCTCATCCATTTAGGGGTTTTAACCAATCTTGTGCATCCAATAAGTGATTTTGTGTCATTGGTTGAACATTTAGGTCATTTTCGTCCTCCCTAGGCTTATTCTCGTCCAATTAGGGTTTTTAACCAATCTTGTGCATCCAATAAGAGATTTTGTGTCATTGGTTGAACATTTAGGTCATTTTCGTCCTCCGAAGGCTTATTCTCGTCCAATTAGGGTTTTTAACCAATCTTGTGCATCCAATAAGTGATTTTCCGTCATTAGTTGAACATTTACGTCATTTTCGTCCTCCATAGGCTTATTCTCGTCCAATTAGGGTTTTTAACCAATCTTGTGCATCCAATAAGTACATTTGTGTCATTGGTTGAACATTTAGGTCATTTTCGTCCTACAAGGCTTATTCTCGTCCAATTAGGGTTTTTAACCAATCTTGTGCATCCAATAAGTGATTTTGTGTCATTGGTTGAACATTTAGGTCATTTTCGTCCTCTCTAGGCTTATTCTCGTCCAATTAGGGTTTTTAACCAATCTTGTGCATCCAATAAGAGATTTTGTGTCATTGGTTGAACATTTAGGTCATTTTCGTCCTCCGAAGGCTTATTCTCGTCCAATTAGGGTTTTTAACCAATCTTGTGCATCCAATAAGTGATTTTCTGTCATTAGTTGAACATTTACGTCATTTTCGTCCTCCATAGGCTTATTCTCGTCCAATTAGGGTTTTTAACCAATCTTGTGCATCCAATAAGTGATTTTTGTGTCATTGGTTGAACATTTAGGTCATTTTCGTCCTCCCAAGGCTTATTCTCGTCCAATTACGGTTTTTAACCAATCTTGTGCATCCAATAAGTACATTTGTGTCATTGGTTGAACATTTAGGTTATTTTCGTCCTCCCAAGGCTTATTCTCGTCCAATTAGGGTTTTTAACCAATCTTGTGGATCCAATAAGTGATTTTGTGTCATTGGTTGAACATTTAGGTCATTTTCGTCCTCCCAAGGCTTATTCTCGTCCAATTAGGGTTTTTAACCAATCTTGTGCATCCAATAAGTGATTTTCTGTCATTAGTTGAACATTTACATCATTTTCGTCCTCCATAGGCTTATTCTCGTCCAATTAGGGTTTTTAACCAATCTTGTGCATCCAATAAGTGATTTTGTGTCATTGGTTGAACATTTAGGTCATTTTCGTCCTCCCAAGGCTTATTCTCGTCCAATTAGGGTTTTAACCAATCTTGTGCATCCAATAATTGATTTTGTGTCATTGGTTGAACATTTAGGTCATTTTCGTCCTCCCTAGGCTTATTCTCGTCCAATTAGGGTTTTTAACCAATCTTGTGCATCCAATAAGTACATTTGTGTCATTGGTTGAACATTTAGGTCATTTTCGTCCTACAAGGCTTATTCTCGTCCAATTAGCGTTTTTAACCAATCTTGTGCATCCAATAAGTGATTTTGTGTCATTGGTTGAACATTTAGGTCATTTTCGTCTTCTCTAGGCTTATTCTCGTCCAATTAGGGTTTTTAACCAATCTTGTGCATCCAATAAGAGATTTTGTGTCATTGGTTGAACATTTAGGCCATTTTCGTCCTCCCAAGGCTTACTCTCGTCCAATTACGGTTTTTAACCAATCTTGTGCATCCAATAAGTACATTTGTGTCATTCGTTGAACATTTAGGTCATTTTCGTCCTCCCAAGGCTTATTCTCGTCCAATTAGGGTTTTTAACCAATCTTGTGCTTCCAATAAGTGAATTTGTGTCATTGGTTGAACATTTAGGTCATTTTCGTTCTCCCTAGGCTTATTCTCGTCCAATTAGGGGTTTTAACCAATCTAGTGCATCCAATATGTGATTTTGTGTCATTGGTTGAACATTTAGGTCATTTTTCGTCCTCCCAATGCTTATTCTCGTCCAATTAGGGTTTTAACCAATCTTGTGCTTCCAATAATTGATTTTGTGTCATTGGTTGAACATTTAGGTCATTTTCGTCCTCCCTAGGCTTATTCTCGTCCAATTAGGGTTTTTAACCAATCTTGTGCATCCAATAAGTGATTTTGTGTCATTGGTTGAACATTTAGGTCATTTTCGTCCTCCCAAGGCTTATTCTCGTCCAATTAGGGTTTTTAACCAATCTTGTGCATCCAATAAGTACATTTGTGTCATTGGTTGAAAATTTAGGTCATTTTCGTCCTCCCTAGGCTTTTTTCTCGTCCAATTAGGGGTTTTAACCAATCTTGTGCATCCAATAAGTACATTTGTGTCATTGGTTGAACATTTAGGTCATTTTCGTCCTCCCTAGGCTTATTCTCGTCCAATTAGGGTTTTTAACCAATCTAGTGCATCCAAAAAGTGATTTTGTGTCATTGGTTGAACATTTAGGTCATTTTCGTCCTCCCTAGGCTTATTCTCGTCCAATTAGGGTTTTTAACCAATCTTGTGCATCCAATAAGTACATTTGTGTCATTGGTTGAACATTTAGGTCATTTTCGTCCTACAAGGCTTATTCTCGTCCAATTAGGGTTTTTAACCAATCTTGTGCTTCCAATAAGTGATTTTGTGTCATTGGTTGAACATTTAGGTCATTTTCGTCCTCCCTAGGCTTATTCTCGTCCAATTAGGGGTTTTAACCGATCTTGTGCATCCAGTAAGTAAATTTGTCTCATTGGTTGAACATTTAGGTCATTTTTCGTCCTCCCAATGCTTATTCTCGTCCAATTAGGGTTTTAACCAATCTTGTGCATCCAATAACTGATTTTGTGTCATTGGTTGAACATTTAGGTCATTTTCGTCCTCCCTAGGCTTATTCTCGTCCAATTAGGGTTTTTAACCAATCTTGTGCATCCAATAAGTACATTTGTGTCATTCGTTGAACATTTAGGTCATTTTCGTCCTCCCAAGGCTTATTCTCGTCCAATTAGGGTTTTTAACCAATCTTGTGCTTCCAATAAGTGATTTTGTGTCATTGGTTGAACATTTAGGTCTTTTTCGTCCTTCCTAGGCTTATTCTCGTCCAATTAGGGGTTTTAACCGATCTTGTGCATCCAATAAGTAAATTTGTCTCATTGGTTGAACATTTAGGTCATTTTTCGTCCTCCCAATGCTTATTCTCGTCCAATTAGGGTTTTAACCAATCTTGTGCATCCAATAATTGATTTTGTGTCATTGGTTGAACATTTAGGTCATTTTCGTCCTCCCTAGGCTTATTCTCGTCCAATTAGGGTTTTTAACCAATCTTGTGCATCCAATATGTGATTTTGTGTCATTGGTTGAACATTTAGGTCATTTTTCGTCCTCCCAATGCTTATTCTCGTCCAATTAGGGTTTTAACCAATCTTGTGCATCCAATAATTGATTTTGTGTCATTGGTTGAACATTTCGGTCATTTTCGTCCTCCCTAGGCTTATTCTCGTCCAATTAGGGTTTTTAACCAATCTTGTGCATCCAATAAGTACATTTGTGTCATTGGTTGAACATTTAGGTCATTTTCGTCCTACAAGGCTTATTCTCGTCCAATTAGGGTTTTTAACCAATCTTGTGCATCCAATAAGTGATTTTGTGTCATTGGTTGAACATTTAGGTCATTTTCGTCCTCTCTAGGCTTATTCTCGTCCAATTAGGGTTTTTAACCAATCTTGTGCATCTAATAAGTACATTTGTGTCATTGGTTGAACATTTAGGTCTTTTTCGTCCTCCCTAGGCTTATTCTCGTGCAATTAGGGTTTTAACCAATCTTGTGCATCCAATAATTGATTTTGTGTCATTGGTTGAACATTTAGGTCATTTTCGTCTTCCCTAGGCTTATTCTCGTCCAATTAGGGTTTTTAACCAATCTTGTGCATCCAATAAGTGATTTTGTGTCATTGGTTGAACATTTAGGTCATTTTCGTCCTCCCAAGGCTTATTCTCGTCCAATTAGGGGTTTCAACCAATCTTGTGCAACCAATAAGTACATTTGTGTCATTGGTTGAA
>JBBPBP010001287.1:0-12568 GCA_037974735.1 Cicer chorassanicum
AATCTTGTGCATCCAATAAGTGATTTTGTGTCATTGGTTGAACACTTAGGTCATTTTCGTCCTCCCTAGGCTTATTCTCGTCCAATGAGGGTTTTTAACCAATCTTGTGCATCCAATAAGTACATTTGTGTCATTGGTTGAACATTTAGCTCATTTTTCGTTCTCCCAAGGCTTATTCTCGTCCAATTAGGGTTTTTAACAAATCTTATGCATCCAATAAGTGATTTTGTGTCATTGGTTAAACATTTAGGTCATTTTCGTTCTCCCTAGGCTTATTCTTGTCCAATTAGGGTTTTTTAACCAATCTTGTGCATCCAATAAGTGATTTTGTGTCATTGGTTGAACATTTAGGTCATTTTCGTCCTCCCTAGGCTTATTCTCGTCCAATTAGGGTTTTTAAATTTTGTGCATCCAATACGTACATTTGTGTCATTGGTTGAACAATAAGGTCATTTTTGTCCTCCCAAGGCTTATTCTCGTCTAATTAGGGTTTTTAACCAATCTTGTGCATCCAATAAGTGATTTTGTGTCATTGGTTGAACATTTAGGTCATTTTCGTCCTCCCTAGGCTTATTCTCGTCCAATTAGGGTTCTTAACCAATCTTGTGCATCCAATAAGTGATTTTGTTTCTTTGGTTGAACATTTAGGTCATTGTCGTCCTCCCAAGGCTTATTCTCGTCCAATAAGTACATTTGTGTCATTGGTTGAACATTTAGGTCATTTTTTCGTCCTCCCTAGGCTTATTCTCGTCCAATTAGGGTTTTTAACCAATCTTGTGCATCCAATAAGTGATTTTGTCTCATTGGTTGAACATTTAGGTCATTTTCGTTCTCCCAAGGCTTATTCTCGTCCAATTAGGGTTTTTAACCAATCTTGTGCATCCAATAAGTGATTTTGTGTCATTGGTTGAACATTTAGGTCATTTTTTCGTCCTCCCTAGGTTTATTCTCGTCCAATTAGGGTTTTTAACCAATCTTGTGCATCCAATAAGTGATTTTGTGTCATTGGTTGAACATTTAGGTCATTTTCGTCCTCCCAAGGCTTATTATCGTCCAATTAGGGTTTTTAACAAATCTTGGGCATCCAATAAGTACATTTGTGTCATTGGTTGAACATTTAGGTCATTTTCGTCCTCCCAAGGCTTATTATGGTCCAATTAGGGTTTTTAACCAATCTTGTGCATCCAATAAGTGATTTTGTGTCATTGGTTGAACATTTAGGTCATTTTCGTTCTCCCAAGGCTTATTCTCGTCCAATTAGGGTTTTTAACCAATCTTGTGCATCCAATAAGTTATTTTGTGTCATTGGTTGAACATTTAGGTCATTTTCGTCCTCCCAAGGCTTATTCTCGTCCAATTAGGGTTTTTAACCAATCTTGTGGATTCAATAAGTACATTTGTGTCATTGGTTGAACATTTAGGTCATTTTCGTCCTCCCAAGGCTTATTCTCGTCCAATTAGGGTTTTTAACCAATCTTGTGCATCCAATAAGTGATTTTGTGTCATTGGTTGAACATTTAGGTCATTTTCGTTCTCCCAAGGCTTATTCTCGTCCAATTAGGGTTTTTAACCAATCTTGTGCATCCAACAAGTGATTTTGTGTCATTGGTTGAACATTTAGGTCATTTTCGTCCTCCCTAGGCTTATTCTCGTCCAATTAGGGTTTTGTGCATCCAATTGGTACATTTGTGTCATTGGTTGAACATTTAGGTCATTTTCGTCCTCCCTAGGCTTATTCTCGTCCAATTAGGGTTTTTAACCAATCTTGTGCATCCAATAAGTACATTTGTGTCATTGGTTGAACATTTAGGTCATTTTCGTCCTCCCAAGGCTTATTCTCGTCCAATTAGGGTTTTTAACCAATGTTGGGCATCCAATAAGTACATTTGTGTCATTGTTTGAACATTTAGGTCATTTTCGTCCTCCCTAGGCTTATTCTCGTCTAATTAGGGTTTTCAACCAATCTTGAGCATCCAATAAGTGATTTTGTGACATTGGTTGAACATTTAGGTCATTTTCGTCCTCCCAAGGCTTATTCTCGTCCAATTAGGGTTTTTAACCAATCTTGTGCATCCAATAAGTACATTTGTGTCATTGGTTGAACATTTAGGTCATTTTCGTCCTCCCTATGCTTATTCTCGTCCAAATAGGGTTTTTAACCAATCTTGTGCATCCTATAAGTGATTTTGTGTCATTGGTTGAACGTTTAGGTCATTTTCGTCCTCCCAAGGCTTATTCTCGTCCAATTAGGGTTTTTAACCAATCTTGTGCATCCAATAAGTACATTTGTGTCATTGGTTGAACATTTAGGTCATTTTCGTCCTCCCAAGGCTATTCTAGTCCAATTAGGGTTTTTAACCAATCTTGTGCATCCAATAAGTGATTTTGTGTCATTGGTTGAACATTTAGGTCATTTTCGTCCTCCCAAGGCTTATTCTCGTCCAATTAGGGTTTTTAACCAATCTTGTGCATCCAATAAGTGATTTTGTGTCATTGGTTGAACATTTAGGTCATTTTCGTTCTCCCAAGACTTATTCTCGTCCAATTAGGGTTTTTATCCAATCTTGTGCATCCAATAAGTGATTTTGTGTCATTGGTTGAACATTTAGGTCATTTTTGTCCAATTAGGGTTTTTAACCAATCTTGTGCATCTAATAAGTCCATTTGTGTCATTGGTTGAACATTTAGGTCATTTTCGTCCTCCCTAGGCTTATTCTCGTCCAATTAGGGTTTTTAACCAATCTTGTGCATCCAATAAGTGATTTTGTGTCATTGGTTGAACATTTAGGTCATTTTCGTCCTACCAAGGCTTATTCTCGTCCAATTAGGGTTTTTAACCAATCTTGTGCATCCAATAATTTATTTTGTGTCATTGGTTGAACATTTAGGTCATTTTCGTCCTCCCAAGGCTTATTCTCGTCCAATTAGGGTTTTTAACCAATCTTGTGCATCCAATAAGTGATTTTGTGTCATTGGTTGAACATTTAGGTCATTTTCGTTCTCCCAAGGCTTATTCTCGTCCAATTAGGATTTTTAACAAATCTTGTTAATCCAATAATTGATTATGCGTCATTGGTTGAACATTTAGGTCATTTTCGTCCTCCCAAGGCTTATTCTCGTCCAATTAGGGTTTTTAACTAATCTTGTGCATCCAATAAGTACATTTGTGTCATTGGTTGAACATTTAGGTCATTTTCGTCCTCCCAAGGCTTATTCTCGTCCAATTAGGGTTTTTAACCAATCTTGTGCATCCAATAAGTACTTTTGTGTCATTGGTTGAACATTTAGGTCATTTTCGTTCTCCCAAGGCTTATTCTCGTCCAATTAGGGTTTTTAACCAATCTTGTGCATCCAATAAGTGATTTTGTGTCATTGGTTGAACATTTAGGTCATTTTTTCGTCCTCCCTAGGTTTATTCTCGTCCAATTAGGGTTTTTAACCAATCTTATGCATACAATAAGTGATTTTGTGTCATTGGTTGAACATTTAGGTCATTTTCTTCCTCCCAATGCTTATTCTCGTCCAATTAGGGTTTTTAACACATCTTGTGCATCCAATAAGTGATTTTGTATCATTGGTTGAACATTTATGTCATTTTCGTCCTCCCTAGGCTAATTCTCGTCCAATTAGGGTTTTTAACCAATCTTGTGCATCCAATAAGTGATTTTGTGTCATTGGTTGAACATTTAGGTCATTTTCGTCCTCCCTAGGCTTATTCTCGTCCAATTAGGGTTTTTAACCAATCTTGTGCATCCAATAAGTGATTTTATGCCATGGGTTGAACATTTAGGTCATTTTCGTACTCCCAAGGCTTATTCTCGTCCAATTAGGGTTTTTAACCAATCTTGGGTATCCAATAAGTACATTTGTGTCATTGGTTGAACATTTAGGTCATTTTCGTCCTCCCAAGGCTTATTCTCGTCCAATTAGGGTTTTTAACAAATCTTATGCATCCAATAAGTGATTTTGTGTCATTGGTTAAACATTTAGGTCATTTTCGTTCTCCCTAGGCTTATTCTTGTCCAATTAGTGTTTTTAACCAATCTTGTGCATCCAATAAGTGATTTTGTGTCATTGGTTGAACATTTAGGTCATTTTCGTCCTCCCAAGGCTTATTCTTGCCAATTAGGGTTTTTAACCAATCTTGTGCATCCAATAAGTGATTTTGTGTCATTGGTTGAACATTTAGGTCATTTTCGTCCTCCCTAGGCTTATTCTCGTCCAATTAGGGTTTTTAACCAATCTTGTGCATCCAATAAGTACATTTGTGTCATTGGTTGAACATTTAGGTCATTTTCGTCCTCCCAATGCTTATTCTCGTCCAATTAGGGTTTTTAACCAATATTGTGCATCCAATAAGTGATTTTGTGTCATTGGTTGAACATTTAGGTCATTTTCGTCCTCCCAAGGCTTATTCTCGTCCAATTAGGGTTTTTAACCAATCTTGTGCATCCAATAAGTACATTTGTGTCATTGGTTGAACATTTAGGTCATTTTCGTCCTCCCTAGGCTTATTCTCGTCCAATTAGGGTTTTTAACCAATCTTGTGCATCCAATAAGTGATTTTGTGTCACTGGTTGAACATTTAGGTCATTTTCCTCCTCCTAAGGCTTATTCTCGTCCAATTAGGGTTTTTAACCAATCTTGTGCATCCAATAAGTACATTTGTGTCATTGGTTGAACATTTAGGTCATTTTCGTCCTCCCAAGGCTTATTCTCGTCCAATTAGGGTTTTTAACCAATCTTAGGTATCCAATAAGTACATTTGTGTCATTGGTTGAACATTTAGGTCATTTTCGTCCTCCCAAGGCTTATTCTCGTCTAATTAGGGTTTTTAACCAATCTTGTGCATCCAATAAGTACATTTGTGTCATTGGTTGAACATTTAGCTCATTTTCGTCCTCCCAAGGCTTATTCTCGTCCAATTAGGGTTTTTAACAAATCTTATGCATCCAATAAGTGATTTTGTGTCATTGGTTAAACATTTAGGTCATTTTCGTTCTCCCTAGGCTTATTCTTGTCCAATTAGGGTTTTTAACCAATCTTGTGCATCCAATAAGTGATTTTGTGTCATTGGTTGAACATTTAGGTCATTTTCTTCCTCCCAAGGCTTATTATCGTCCAATTAGGGTTTTTAACAAATCTTGGGCATCCAATAAGTACATTTGTGTCATTGGTTGAACATTTAGGTCATTTTCGTCCTCCCAAGGCTTATTATGGTCCAATTAGGGTTTTTAACCAATCTTGTGCATCCAATAAGTGATTTTGTGTCATTGGTTGAACATTTAGGTCATTTTCGTCCTCCCAAGGCTTATTCTCGTCCAATTAGGGTTTTTAACCAATCTTGTGCATCCAATAAGTGATTTTGTGTCATTGGTTGAACATTTAGGTCATTTTCGTCCTCCCAATGCTTATTCTCGTCCAATTGGGGTTTTTAACCAATCTTGTGCATCCAATAAGTGATTTTGTGTCATTGGTTGAACATTTAGGTCATTTTCGTCCTCCCAAGGCTTATTCTCGTCGAATTAGGGTTTTTAACCAATCTTGTGCATCCAATAAGTGATTTTGTGTCATTGTTTGAACATTTAGGTCATTTTCGTCCTCCCAAGGCTTATTCTCGTCCAATTAGGGTTTTTAACCAATCTTGTGCATCCAATAAGTGATTTTGTGTCATTGTTTGAACATTTAGGTCATTTTCATCCTCGCAACGATTATTCTCGTCCAATTAGGGTTTTGAACCAATCTTGTGCATCCAATAAGTGATTTTGTGTCATTGGTTGAACATTTAGGTCATTTTCGTCCTCCCTAGGCTTATTCTCATCCAATTAGGGTTTTTAACCAATCTTGTGCATCCAATAAGTGATTTTGTGTCATTGTTTGAACATTTAGGTCATTTTCGTCCTCCCAAGTCTTATTCTCGTCCAATTAGGGTTTTTAACCAATCTTGTGCATCCAATAAGTTATTTTGTGTCATTGGTTGAACATTTAGGTCATTTTCGTCCTCCCTAGGCTTATTCTCGTCCAATTAGGGTTTTTAACCAATCTTGTGCATCCAATAAGTACATTTGTGTCATTGGTTGAACATTTTGGTCATTTTCGTCATCCATAGGCTTATTCTCGTCCAATTAGGGTTTTTAACCAATCTTGTGCATCCAATAAGTAATTTAGTGTCATTGGTTGAACAATTAGGTCATTTTCGTCCTCCCTAGGCTTATTCTCGTCCAATTAGGGTTTTTAACCAATCTTGTGCATCCAATAAGTACATTTGTGTCATTTGTTGAACATTTAGGTCATTTTCTTCCTCCCTAGGCTTATTCTCGTCCAATTAGGGTTTTTAACCAATCTTGTGCATCCAATAAGTGTTTTTGTGTCATTGGTTGAACATTTAGGTCATTTTCGTCCTCCCTAGGCTTATTCTCGTCCAATTAGGGTTTTTAACCAATCTTGTGCATCCAATAAGTACATTTGTGTCATTGGTTGAACATTTATGTCATTTTCGTCCTCCCTAGGCTAATTCTCGTCCAATTAGGGTTTTTAACCAATCTTGTGCATCCAATAAGTGATTTTGTGTCATTGGTTGAACATTTAGGTCATTTTCGTCCTCCCTAGGCTTATTCTCGTCCAATTAGGGTTTTTAACCAATCTTGTGCATCCAATAAGTGATTTTATGCCAATGGTTGAACATTTAGGTCATTTTCGTCCTCCCAAGGCTTATTCTCGTCCAGTTAGGGTTTTTAACCAATCTTGTGCATCCAATAAGTGATTTAGTGTCATTGGTTGAACAATTAGGTCATTTTCGTCCTCCCTAGGCTTATTCTCGTCCAATTAGGGTTTTTAACCAATCTTGTGCATCCAATAAGTACATTTGTGTCATTGGTTGAACATTTAGGTCATTTTCTTCCTCCCTAGGCTTATTCTCGTCCAATTAGGGTTTTTAACCAATCTTGTGCATCCAATAAGTGATTTTGTGTCATTGGTTGAACATTTAGGTCATTTTCGTCCTCCCAAGGCTTATTATCGTCCAATTAGGGTTTTTAACAAATCTTGGGCATCCAATAAGTACATTTGTGTCATTGGTTGAACATTTAGGTCATTTTCGTCCTCCCAAGGCTTATTATGGTCCAATTAGGGTTTTTAACCAATCTTGTGCATCCAATAAGTGATTTTGTGTCATTGGTTGAACATTTAGGTCATTTTCGTTCTCCCAAGGCTTATTCTCGTCCAATTAGGGTTTTTAACCAATCTTGTGCATCCAATAAGTGATTTTGTGTCATTGGTTAAACATTTAGGTCATTTTCGTTCTCCCTAGGCTTATTCTTGTCCAATTAGGGTTTTTAACCAATCTTGTGCATCCAATAAGTGATTTTGTGTCATTGGTTGAACATTTAGCTCATTTTCGTCCTCCCAAGGCTTATTATCGTCCAATTAGGGTTTTTAACAAATCTTGGGTATCCAATAAGTACATTTGTGTCATTGGTTGAACATTTAGGTCATTTTCGTCCTCCCAAGGCTTATTCTCGTCTAATTAGGGTTTTTAACCAATCTTGTGCATCCAATAAGTACATTTGTGTCATTGGTTGAACATTTAGCTCATTTTCGTCCTCCCAAGGCTTATTCTCGTCCAATTAGGGTTTTTAACAAATCTTATGCATCCAATAAGTGATTTTGTGTCATTGGTTAAACATTTAGGTCATTTTCGTTCTCCCTAGGCTTATTCTTGTCCAATTAGGGTTTTTAACCAATCTTGTGCATCCAATAAGTGATTTTGTGTCATTGGTTGAACATTTACCTCATTTTCGTCCTCCCAAGGCTTATTATCGTCCAATTAGGGTTTTTAACAAATCTTGGGTATCCAATAAGTACATTTGTGTCATTGGTTGAACATTTAGGTCATTTTCGTCCTCCCAAGGCTTATTCTCGTCCAATTAGGGTTTTTAACCAATCTTGTGCATCCAATAAGTGATTTTGTGTCATTGGTTGAACATTTAGGTCATTTTCGTTCTCCCAAGGCTTATTCTCGTCCAATTAGGGTTTTTAACCAATCTTGTGCATCCGATAAGTGATTTTGTGTCATTGGTTGAACATTTAGGTCATTTTCGTCCTCCCTATTCTTATTCTCGTCCAATTAGGGTTTTTAACCAATCTTGTGCATCCAATAAGTACATTTGTGTCATTGGTTGAACATTTAGGTCATTTTCGTCCTCCCTAGGCTTATTCTCGTCCAATTAGGGTTTTTAACCAATCTTGGGTATCCAATAAGTACATTTGTGTCATTGGTTGAACATTTAGGTCATTTTCGTCCTCCCAAGGCTTATTCTCGTCTAATTAGGGTTTTTAACCAATCTTGTGCATCCAATAAGTGATTTTGTGTCATTGGTTGAACATTTAGGTCATTTTCGTCCTCCCAAGGCTTATTATCGTCCAATTAGGGTTTTTAACAAATCTTGGGCATCCAATACGTACATTTGTGTCATTGGTTGAACATTTAGGTCATTTTCGTCCGCCCAAGGCTTATTCTCGTCCAATTAGGGTTTTTAACCAATCTTGTGCATCCAATAAGTGATTTTGTGTCATTGGTTGAACATTTAGGTCATTTTCGTTCTCCCAAGGCTTATTCTCGTCCAATTAGGGTTTTTAACCAATCTTGTGCATCCAATAAGTGATTTTGTGTCATTGGTTGAACATTTAGGTCATTTTCGTCCTCCCTAGGCTTATTCTCATCCAATTAGGGTTTTTAACCAATCTTGTGCATCCAATAAGTGATTTTGTGTCATTGGTTGAACATATATGTCATTTTCGTCCTCCCTAGTCTTATTCTCGTCCAATTAGGGTTTTTAACCAATCTTGTGCATCCAATAAGTACATTTGTGTCATTGGTTGAACACTTAGGTCATTTTCGTCCTCCCTAGGCTAATTCTCGTCCAATTAGGGTTTTTAACCAATCTTGTGCATCCAATAAGTACATTTGTGTCATTGGTTGAACATTTAGGTCATTTTCGTCCTCCCTAGGCTTATTCTCGTCCAACTAGGGTTTTTAACCAGTCTTGTGCATCCAATAAGTACATTTTTGTCGTTGGTTGAACATTTAGGTCATTTTCGTCCTCCCTAGGCTTATTCCCGTCCAATTAGGGTTTTTTAACCAATCTTGTGCATCCAATAAGTGTTTTTGTGTCATTGGTTGAACATTTAGGTCATTTTCGTCCTCCCTAGGCTTATTCTCGTCCAATTAGGGTTTTTAAATTTTGTGCATCCAATAAGTACATTTGTGTCATTGGTTGAACATTTAGGTCATTTTTTCGTCCTCCCTAGGCTTTTTCTCGTCCAATTAGGGTTTTTAACCAATCTTGTGCATCCAATAAGTACATTTGTGTCATTGGTTGAACATTTTGGTCATTTTCGTCATCCATAGGCTTATTCTCGTCCAATTAGGGTTTTTAACCAATCTTGTGCATCCAATAAGTAATTTAGTGTCATTGGTTGAACAATTAGGTCATTTTCAACCTCCCTAGGCTTATTCTCGTCCAATTAGGGTTTTTAACCAATCTTGTGCATCCAATAAGTACATTTGTGTCATTTGTTGAACATTTAGGTCATTTTCTTCCTCCCTAGGCTTATTCTCGTCCAATTAGGGTTTTTAACCAATCTTGTGCATCCAATAAGTGATTTTGTGTCATTGGTTGAACATTTAGGTCATTTTCGTCCTCCCTAGGCTTATTCTCGTCCAATTAGGGTTTTTAACCAATCTTGTGCATCCAATAAGTGTTTTTGTGTCATTGGTTGAACATTTAGGTCATTTTCGTCCTCCCTAGGCTTATTATCGTCCAATTAGGGTTTTTAACAAATCTTGGGCATCCAATAAGTACATTTGTGTCATTGGTTGAACATTTAGGTCATTTTCATCCTCCCAAGACTTATTCTCGTCCAATTAGGGTTTTTAACCAATGTTATGCATCCAATAAGTGATTTGTTGTCATTGGTTAAACATTTAGGTCATTTTCGTTCTCCCTAGGCTTATTCTTGTCCAATTAGGGTTTTTAACCAATCTTGTGCATCCAATAAGTGATTTTGTGTCATTGGTTGAACATTTAGGTCATTTCGTCCTCCCTAGGCTTATTCTCGTCCAATTAGGGTTTTTAACCAATCTTGTGCATCCAATAAGTTATTTTGTTTCTTTGGTTCAACATTTAGGTCATTTTCGTCCTCCCAAGGCTTATTCTCGTCCAATTAGGGTTTTTAACAAATCTTGTGCATCCAATAAGTACATTTGTGTCATTGATTGAACATTTTGTTAACTTTTCGTTCTCCCAAGGCTTATTCTCGTCCAGTTAGGGTTTTTAACCAATCTTGTGCATCCAATAAGTGATTTTGTGTCATTGGTTGATTATTTAGGTCATTTTCGTCCTCCCTAGGCTTATTCTCGTCCAACTAGGGTTTTTAACCAATCTTGTGCATCCAATAAGTACATTTGTGTCGTTGGTTGAACATTTAGGTCATTTTCGTCCTCCTTAGGCTTATTCCCGTCCAATTAGGGTTTCTTAACCAATCTTGTGCATCCAATAAGTGTTTTTGTGTCATTGGTTGAACATTTAGGTCATTTTCGTCCTCCCTATGCTTATTCTCGTCCAATTAGGGTTTTTAAATTTTGTGCATCCAATAAGTACATTTGTGTCATTGGTTGAACATTTAGGTCATTTTTTCGTCCTCCCTAGGCTTATTCTCGTCCAATTAGGGTTTTTAACCAATCTTGTGCATCCAATAAGTACATTTGTGTCATTTGTTGAACATTTAGGTCATTTTCGTCCTCCCTAGGCTTATTCTCGTCCAACTAGGGTTTTTAACCAGTCTTGTGCATCCAATAAGTACATTTGTGTCGTTGGTTGAACATTTAGGTCATTTTCGTCCTCCCTAGGCTTATTCCCGTCCAATTAGGGTTTTTTAACCAATCTTGTGCATCCAATAACTGTTTTTGTGTCATTGGTTGAACATTTAGGTCATTTTCGTCCTCCCTAGGCTTATTCTCGTCCAATTAGGGTTTTTAAATTTTGTGCATCCAATAAGTACATTTGTGTCATTGGTTGAACATTTAGGTCATTTTTTCGTCCTCCCTAGGCTTATTCTCGTCCAATTAGGGTTTTTAACCAATCTTGTGCATCCAATAAGTGATTTTGTGTCATTGGTTGAACACTTAGGTCATTTTCGTCCTCCCTAGGCTTATTCTCGTCCAATGAGGGTTTTTAACCAATCTTGTGCATCCAATAAGTACATTTGTGTCATTGGTTGAACATTTAGCTCATTTTCGTTCTCCCAAGGCTTATTCTCGTCCAATTAGGGTTTTTAACAAATCTTATGCATCCAATAAGTGATTTTGTGTCATTGGTTAAACATTTAGGTCATTTTCGTTCTCCCTAGGCTTATTCTTGTCCAATTAGGGTTTTTTAACCAATCTTGTGCATCCAATAAGTAATTTTGTGTCATTGGTTGAACATTTAGGTCATTTTCGTCCTCCCAAGGCTTATTATCGTCCAATTAGGGTTTTTAACAAATCTTGGGCATCCAATAAGTACATTTGTGTCATTGGTTGAACAATAAGGTCATTTTTGTCCTCCCAAGGCTTATTCTCGTCTAATTAGGGTTTTTAACCAATCTTGTGCATCCAATAAGTGATTTTGTGTCATTGGTTGAACATTTAGGTCATTTTCGTCCTCCCTAGGCTTATTCTCGTCCAATTAGGGTTCTTAACCAATCTTGTGCATCCAATAAGTGATTTTGTTTCTTTGGTTGAACATTTAGGTCATTGTCGTCCTCCCAAGGCTTATTCTCGTCCAATAAGTACATTTGTGTCATTGGTTGAACATTTAGGTCATTTTTTCGTCCTCCCTAGGCTTATTCTCGTCCAATTAGGGTTTTTAACCAATCTTGTGCATCCAATAAGTGATTTTGTGTCATTGGTTGAACACTTAGATCATTTTCGTCCTCCCTAGGCTTATTCTCGTCCAATGAGGGTTTTTAACCAATCTTGTGCATCCAATAAGTACATTTGTGTCATTGGTTGAACATTTAGCTCATTTTCGTTCTCCCAAGGCTTATTCTCGTCCAATTAGGGTTTTTAACAAATCTTATGCATCCAATAAGTGATTTTGTGTCATTGGTTAAACATTTAGGTCATTTTCATTCTCCCTAGGCTTATTCTTGTCCAATTAGGGTTTTTTAACCAATCTTGTGCATCCAATAAGTAATTTTGTGTCATTGGTTGAACATTTAGGTCTTTTTCGTCCTCCCAAGGCTTATTATCGTCCAATTAGGGTTTTTAACAAATCTTGGGCATCCAATAAGTACATTTGTGTCATTGGTTGAAAAATAAGGTCATTTTTGTCCTCCCAAGGCTTATTCTCGTCTAATTAGGGTTTTTAACCAATCTTGTGCATCCAATAAGTGATTTTGTGTCATTGGTTGAACATTTAGGTCATTTTCGTCCTCCCTAGGCTTATTCTCGTCCAATTAGGGTTCTTAACCAATCTTGTGCATCCAATAAGTGATTTTGTTTCTTTGGTTGAACATTTAGGTCATT
>JBBPBP010001289.1:0-12559 GCA_037974735.1 Cicer chorassanicum
GTAACAAATTATGAATCCTGCATTTTATGTGAACAAATGACAAAAGAATTTGACAACATATTAAATGATTCAAACTTACTCATTCAAAAGTGTAGTTCTTTAAAAGAAAAATTTTATAAAGAAAAGGAAGAGAAAGAAAAGACTCACGTTCTAAATGATAAGCTAAAGGAAATCATTCAAAATCTGAAAGAATCTCATACCAAAAACTTTCACACTGAAAAACAAGAAAGTCAAGAACACTTTGCACTTCAAATGGACAACATTCTCCTTAAAGCTGAAGTTCAACTTTTTAAAAATGATTTGTTAAACTTTATTAAAGCTACTGGAATTTTTCAAAATATCATGGGATCTCAAGTTGGAATATTTGATAAAGCTGGTCTTTGTTTTAATCAAACTCAGAAAACCAAAATGTATGAAAACTTTTTTATTCCAGAAAGAAGAGAGAATAAATGCAAGATCAAATGTTCATATTGCGGCAAAATTGGACATCTTGAATTCGCATGTTATTTTAAGAAAAGAGATGAGAAAATCAAGAACAAAAAGAGAAAAGAACAATCTGGAACAAAAACAAGTCTTTCTTAGAAAAAACAAGAACGTTCTCCAGCTAAAACAGAAAACGGAGAAAGTTCTGAAAATCTGTCAAAACGAGTTAAAAAGTCTTTTCAAAAACAAATGGTCAAATGTTCTTCATGTTCTAAGATTGGACATTCTGAATCTACATGTCATATTAACAGAAAATCAAAATTTAGAACTAATCCACAAGGACCCAAGACAGAATGGGTACCAAAAGTTAATACAACCAAAACTGCAGGTTGGTTCTCAAGGTGTCAAGAAAAAGCCATGGTTCTTGGACAGTGGCTGTTCAAGACATATGACAGGTGATAAAAATTGGTTCATGTCCTTCGTCAAAAAAGATGTAGGGTCTGTCACCTTTGGAAATGACAATCAAGCTCAAATCAAAGGTAAAGGGACAATTGGTAAGAAAAACTCTGCTCAAATAACTGATGTTCAATATGTTGAAGGTCTGAAACATAATCTCTTAAGCATAAGTCAACTTTGTGACAATGGTTGTGAAGTTATTTTCAAACCCAACCTATGTGAAATCATAAAAACAAAATCTGGTGAAAAACTGTTTTCCGGAACCAGAAAGAAAAACCTTTATTAATTATATCTTGAAGAATTGCCTGATGAATCCTGCTTCATATCTATTGATAAAGATAAATGGATCTGGCATAAAAGGGCAGGGCATGTCAGCATGAAAACCATTTCAAAAATTTCAAAAATTAGAACTTGTCAGAGGATTACCAAAACTGAATTTTGAAAAAGACAAAATATGTGAAACTTGTGTCAAGGGAAAGCAAGTTAAAAGCAGATTTCACTCAAAAGAATTTATTTCCACAAATAGAATCCTTGAATTACTTCACATAGACTTATTTGGTCCTGTCAAAACAACCAGTTTAGGAGGAATGAAATATGGTTTTGTTATTATTGATGATTTCTCTCGATACACTTGGGTACTATTTTTAAAACAAAAAGATGATGCTTTTGAAGCTTTTAAAATATTTTGTAAAAAGGTACAAAATGAAAAAAATCCAGCATCATTTCTATAAGAAGTGATCATGGAGGAGAATTCGTAAATGCCCCTTTTAAAAACTTTCTTGAAGAACTTGGCATTTCTCACAATTTGTCTTGTGCAAGAACTCATCAACAAAATGGAGTTGTTGAAAGAAAAAATAGAACCTTACAAGAAATGGCAAGGACAATCTTGGAAGAATCTAATGTTGAAAAATATTTTTAGGCTGAAGCCATCAATACATCATGCTATATTTTAAATCGTGTATCCATTAGAAAAATCATAAACAAAACTCCATATGAAATCTGGAAAAACAGAAAACCAAACATTTCATACTTCCATATTTTTGGGTGTTACTGTTATATTCTAAACCACAAAGATGTTCTTGGAAAATTTGATTCAAAATTTGATAAAGCTATCTTTTTGGGTTATTCAACCGACTCTAAAGGTTATAGAGTTTTTAATCTAAGAACTAAAGTTGTTGAAATCAACAAGCATATTTTATTTGATGAGTTTGATGACTTAGTACTTGAAAAGACAAATGAGGATGAAGAATTGTCAGACACACAACAGAGAACTGATGTGTAGGAAACGAAGATTGATAAACAATCTCCGTATCATTCTCCACCTAAAAGCTGGAGAACGATAGGAGATCATCCTCAAACTCAAATAATTGGGGATACAGCAGATGGAATTCGAACCAGAAAGTCATTCAAGAATGATGAGAACAACATGGCAATGATTTCTCAAGTTGAACCAAAATCAATTAAAGAAGCCATAGTTGATCAATCTTGGATCGAAGCCATGAAGGAAGAACTGCAGCAGTTCGATAAGAATGAAGTCTGGACCTTGGTACCGAATCCTCAAGATCAAACAATCATTGGTACACGCTGGGTTTTCAGAAACGAATTAGATGAAGAAGGTAAGGTTGTAAGAAACAAAGCAAAATTGGTTGCTTAACCAACAGGAAGGTATAGACTACGATGAAACTTTTGCTCCTATTGCAAGGTTAGAAGCTATTCGTATACTTCTTGCATATGCATCTCACAAACTTGTTAAATTATTTCAAATGGATGTTAAAAGTGCATTTTTAAACAGTTTTTTAAATGAACAAGTTTATGTGAAACAACCTCCCGGTTTTGAAGATCAATCAAAACCAAATCATGTTTTCAAACTTACAAAAGCTCTGTACGGCTTAAAATAAGCACCAAGAGCTTGGTATGATAGGTTAAGTTCCTTCTTAATAAATAATGGATTTTCCAGAGGAAAAATCGACACTACACTTTTTAAGAAAATTGATAAAAATGATTTACTCATTGTACAAGTGTATGTTGACAATATTATCTTTGGATTAAACTAATGAAAAAATGTGCGATGGCTTCTCAAAACTCATGCAAAGTGAATTTGAAATGAGCATGATGGGAGAATTAAGATATTTTCTTGGCTTACAAATTAAACAACATGAAAAAGGTATTTTTATTTGTCAAGAAAAATACATTAAAGATCTGTTAACCAAGTACAAAATGAATGAAGCAAAAATCATGTCTACTCCTATGCATCCATCCTCTTCATTAGACAAAGATGAACATGGAAAATCTGTTTATGAAAAAGAATATAGAGGAAATATTGGTTCCTTGCTGTATTTAACTGCTAGCATGCCAAATATTGTATTTGCAGTAGGATTATGTGCTATATTTCAATCTGCGCCAAAAGAATCACATTTAACTACTGTAAAACGAATCTTTAGATATCTGGTTGGAACTACTGATCTTGGCCTTTGGTATAGAAAAGGTTCTCATTTTGATCTTGTAGCATATTGTGACGCTGATTATGCTGGAGATAAAACTGAAAGAAAGAGCACCAATGGAGCATGTCAATTTCTGGGTAATGCGTTGATAAGCTGGTCTTGTAGGAAACAAAATACTATAGCCTTATCAACCACCGAAGCTGAATACGTATCAGCTGCAAATTGTTGCTCACAAGTTCTTTGGATAAAAAATCAACTTGAAGACTTCTCTGTAAGTTACTCTAGTATTCCAATTTACTGTGATAATACTAGTGCAACCAATCTGTCAAAAAATCCAATTCAGCATTATCGTTCAAAACATATCGAAATAAAACATCACTTTATTCGCGATCATGTTAATAAAAAGGATATTGAATTAATTTTTGTTGATACTCAAAATCAGCTTACTGATATTTTTACAAAGCCCTTGGTCGAGGAAAGCTTTAATTCAATCAAAGAAAAACTGAAAATTATGAAAAATCCTGAAAATTCAAGTTAAAACTGCTTCTGCAGAAAATGGAGAACGTTTATCAATCTCCGTTTTTTAAACATCTTTCTCCGTTTTTCAAATCTTCTTCCCAGACGTCATCTTCCTCATGCGCAGGAAAGGCATGTCATAGAATTAAATGCGCGTGCATCAAGGCTTTCAAAGGTCACTGCTAAGCCGTCAAATCTATTGTTTTCCCTAACACTTGTCACTTCCCTAGGTTTAATCATCATTACTCTCTCTCTTGAAAAAACTACAAAAACATGTTGCAGTTATCACAACTGTTCTTCTTTCTGAAACAGTTTCCATCCTCTCAAACCTTTGTCTTTCTCCAACTTCATCTTCCATCTCTCACAATTGTCAACAATGGCTCGAACAAAGCAATCTGCTCGCAAAAATGCAAGCACTGACACTCCATCACCATCATCATCTTTCTCACCAGTCTACTATCGTTCACCTTCACCTCCACCAAGGCCAACTCCTCCAAAACACTCATCAGACTCCTCTTTTTCTGACTACCTTTCTTCGTCCCCTGAGTCCAACCCTAATACCTCTATTCCTGAACCTGTATCTTCTGTTCTTCCTCCTCTTCATTCATGTCAATCTCCAAATGTTGTTCAAGTTCCTCCTCACTTGAGAACATCCTTTTCTAAACCCGCACCACCACAAAAATTTGTCAATCCTCCAGCACCTAAAAGACGCTCAATGAGAATCTTGGCAAGAATTGGGACTTCAAGGACCCCAATCACTAAACCTGCCTACTTCATCATCTCAGACACTGAGTCAAATGAATCATCTGATACTCCTCCTCCTTCAACAAAACCTGTCACTCCACCAAAATCCTTTTTTTCATCTCAGACTCCTCAGTCAAAAACCTCAATACCAACTCCTCCAAACCAGAAACGGAGACTAATGACTGAATTCTTCTCCTCTCCAACACCTACTCAACCTAAAACTTGTGCCCTAAAAACAAAAACCACCATGCCAACCTCCAAATTTCTGGCAAGAACAAACTTACCCATTCACCAGAGATTCAAAACAACTGTACCTAAGCACAAATTCCGTCTTTCTCCTTCCTCGTCTCTAGAACGTTCCCCAACCTCGGCACCTTCTCCCACCCAAATTCCAGAACGTTCTCTCATCCCTTCAACTCCAACTACTCAAAAAAGACTTACACCTACTCCCGAACGTTCTCCACTTCAAGGACGTTCTCCTATCCCTTATAGTTCTCCTTCTCCTACTCAAGAAAGTTCTCCTCTCCCAGAACGTTCTCTTGTAACTACCCCTTCCCATACTCAAAAAACATACTCACCTACTCCAGAACGTTCTCCCATTCAAGAACGTTCTCCTACCCACCACAAATCTTCCTCTCCAACTCAAGAACGTTCATCTACAGAAGAACGTTCTCCTTCCCATACTACCTCTCCCTCACAAACCACCAAAAGACCTCTTTCACCTCAACCTCCTTCATCTCCTTCCTCTGAACCTTCCTCTGACTCTGATTCCCCTGCACCACCATCTCCACCTTCAAAGAAAGCCAAAACTCAGCTCGTTCATCTAATTCCTCCCTTTGCCACCAAACTATTTAAGGACAAATGGGCACAGACACCCGTTGGTGTTGGTAGAGTTTTCATTTTTGACAAACTCATTGTAGATGGCAACGCTGTTCAACATTTTACTGATGCCCTAGGCTGGACTGCCTTTTTACAAATCTCTGAACCTCACTATCCAGATGCAGTTCGAGCATTCTATTGTCAGGCCAAAACATTCCATGAAAAATCTCTGTTGATTTCCACCATCAAGGGAATTGAGATCAGATTAACTCCTGAAACTCTGGCCTCAATATTGGATCTTCCTACTGAAGGTCCTGCTGTTTTTGGTAAATCCTGGTATGCAGCTCTCAATCTTAAAGAAACTGCAGTTCTCTCTGAACTATTTCAAGAGAACTCTACTAGGTACCTTTCAATATTCATTCGCCTTCTCCCTAAAATTTTCAACAACATGAGTCAACATACTCTTCTTCCTCACTGTGGAAGCCATGAATATGTCTATGAAAACGACGCACTCATCATCTATGATCTGCTCAACTGCAAGCTTCTCAACCTCCCTCATCTAATACTTCACCACATGATCGCTGCTGCCAACAAAGACTATAAGAAGAATATTGTTCCTTATGGTATGATTCTTACAAAAGTCTTTAATCATTTTCATATCCCTCTGACAAATGAAAAATCCCTTATCAAAATCTCAAAATTCTCCACAAAAAACATGGCCCATATGAAAATCACTGTCACCAGACAACCTTCCCTCACACCTGATACACAACCAAGATATTCACCCACTAGCCGACCCATAACCAGACAATCTGCCCCACTCATTCATTCGTTTCCATCCACACTAAAAAGAAAACGCTCTACCAGACGGGAAGCTCCTGTTACAGCCTCCACATCACATTCTCCTTCACCAAATAGAGCTCCTGAAAATGCTCCAGAACGTTCTCCTCAGAACCCAGAACGTTCCCCTCAAAATAGAGAACGTTCTCTCGGCCCTCCTCCTACAAATCCTACTTTCTCAGTTTTTCCCCAACAATCCACCATTTCCTCCACGGACTTCATCTCTGTCTCCCAACTTCTTCGTTCTCCCCTTGATCCCATGACCACATTGCTTCCTCACCAAAATGTCTCAGCCATGTCACCTGCGTATATTTCTCCACACACCACCACGTCATCCATTTTTGGAATTAGTCAATTTTTGGCTTCTTCCCAACCTTCCAACAACGCTACTTCCTCCAATCAATCGAATCCTCAACCACTACCAGCCTATCTCCCAGCTATCTCTGCTCCGTCCAACAGCACTGCTCCAATTACTCCACCAATCATGAATCCTTCAAAGGAACCCACCAACTTTGAAATAATGGCAACTCTACAACTTCTCTTGGCTCAACAGACTCAGCTACAATCTTGGCTCACGGATACACTTGTACCCAAGCTCGATGTGCCTCCTCCTCCTCCTTTTCAGCCTGCTCCAGCTCCTGCTCCTGAGCTTGTTCCTGTTCCGTCCAAGTCTCAATCATTATAAGGCTCTTCTCCTTCTTTAGCAAAGTAGGGATCTTTTTCTCCTTCCTTTTTGTATGACAAAAGGGGAGAATTAAGTTTAGTTTTTATTCTGATTTTAATATTATCTTTTGTAATTCAGGATCTTAATTTTTGTAATTCAGCGATTGCATTATTAATGAAATATCCTTTTTGCAAATAAACTGATTGCATTCATTATATTACTGTAAATCTATTGCATCAATTGAGGGGGAGCTTTTACGCTCTTCAAAATTAAAATTAGAATCAAAATTAAAATCTAAATTAACATGTTTGTCATCATCAAAAAGCGGGAGAATGTTAAGACAAACTCTCAAATTAAGTTTGGATGAAAATAAACAAGTTTTAATTAAGAATATTAATTATGATTCTAAATGTTATTTTAATTTAATATGTGCTCTTGTGTGTTTTTATTAAAGATAGGAACCAAGCAAAGCAAAGAAATCAGATAAAAAACAAATAAAATAGTCATGATCATAAAACAGAGAAAGATCAGCAGAATCAAGAATGATTGTCAGAACCACTTCACCAATCTTTCTCCATTACTTTAACAATGATTCTACCTTATCTCTTTATACCAATTTTATCAGTATATGGCAAGGAACAAATAGGAATCATTTTTACTCAAAACGGTTCTCGAATCACTAAGATAAATCATCATGAATCTAAGCATGTCAAAAACGGACTGCAACCTTCTCCGGTCTGGAACTGTCAAGAAAGTTGAACAAAATTGAACGTCGAGATTGATTATAAGTCCTCAGATTTTCCAGAAGACTATCAAACCAGATTGATCATCTTTCTCCACCTTTAATCAACATTCTCCATTTTTGAAGAAGAACAATCTCTGTTTCTGCAGAAGAAGACTTCTCAGTTCTGAAGAAAATTATTCACTCCTTTCCAATCAGTTTTGGATCAAATCAAAATATCCAAAACCAAGCCCAATTAACATCAAGTATTATTAAAGCTTAATGGGTCATTAAGCGCGAAGGAAGCTTGTGCGAAATTAAGCAAAACGGCCCAAACAGCAAAGCCCAAAATAAAATTGTCACATGAATGGTGCATTTTGTCAACAGGTTCGTTGTTTCTGTCATAAGGAAAACAGAGCACTCCCAACAGCTCTTTCTGACTAGAATTAATTGCTCAAAACATCTATAAAAGGAAGGCAAATTCGCAAGCATAATTAAGAACTTCAAGTGCCAAGTATTCTCATTAAATCACATTCACTTGCATTCTTGAAGCTATCTCATTCACAAAAGAAATCAGGTTGAAATCGTTTCATACCTACAAATCATATTACTGAGTTCTTTTATTCTGATTATATTCTCAAACAAGAGTTAAGCATAATCAGATTCAACCAAAACTTTTAAATCATTATTGTGTAAACTCATAACTATAAGGATTGTTTATAGTTTGAGTGTGATTAAAAGAGTTATCTGTAACATCCTAGAAGATTATTTAGGTAACTTGATTGAATCCTTTCTGGGTGGAAAGGAAGTTTAGTTACAGATCAAGGTTGATCTTTAACTGTGTTACCAGAAGATTGTTCTCTGTTCTTTGAACACTTAGTGAAAATGTCACAGTTGTGAGGACTGGACGGAGCCCACGTTGGGTGAACCAGGATATATCTTTGTGTGGTATCTCTTCCTTATCTCTATTTACATTCAGTTATTGTTATTGTCAAAATTAAATAGAGAAACTAAAAACTGTGATTTTAACTAATCAAGAACGTTCTGCGTTTTCTATTTCAAAACCAAGAACGTTCTCTGTTTCTGTTTTCATAACCAAGATCATTCTTGAGTTGTTTTTTCTTAAGTTTTTAACAGGAAATTTTAAATAGGCAAGATTACAATTCAAACCCCCTTCCTTGTAACTTGACATTGCTACTTCAATGGCACCATCCATCAGCCATCTTGTACTGATACTCCTCAACAAAATGGAGTTGCTGAATGGAAACATCATCATATTATTGAGACTGCTTGTTCTCTTTTGCTGCCTGCTTCGGTTCCTAGTGAGTTTTGGGGGGAAACAATTTTTACTGCTGTTCATGCTATTAATAGAACTCCATCGTCTGTCATATCAGGTTTGTCTCCCTTTGAAAAATTGTATGCTTTTATCCCTACTTACTATTCTCTGAAAGTCTTTGGTTCTACTTGTTTTGTTCTTCGTCCACTAGTAGAGCGCAGTAAGTTGTCTTCTCAGTCTATCATGTATGTTTTTCTTGGTTATGGGGATGGTCAAAAGGGTTATCGTTGTTATGTTCTTCATGCAAGAAAACTATATGTTTCTCATAATGTTGTTTTTCTTGAGCACATCCCTTTTTACTCTGTTTCCTCTGATTATTAGATTATTAAGAGTTCAGAACTGACCCATATTGATCCTTTTGATCCTAATGATAATGCTTCTAGTGATTGTAATGTTGAGAATTGCAGGACAAATGCTACTACTCCACATGATGACATCCCCTTTGTCCCCTGGTTGTCCAACCACCTCCTGCGATTGTTGATCCTCCATCTCCGCCTCCTTGTTACCCCTCTCATCACCGTAAGTCTACTCAGTTACTTGATTTTGTCTATTCCACTTATTCAGCTTCGTTTGCTTCTTTCTTAACCTCTATTCACAGTTTGTTTGAACCATCTTCCTATAAAGAGGCTATTCTTGATCCTCTTTGGCAGCAGGTTATGGCAGAAGAACTCTCTGCATTGCACAAAATAGATACTTGAGAATTAATAGCTATTCCTCTTGGAAAGCGTGCTATTGGGTCTCGTTGGGTATACAAGATAAAACTAAGTTTGATGGGTCGGTTGAGCGCTATATAGCACATCTTGTTGCTAAGGGATTCTCTCAACAATATATGGTATGGATTATGAAGAAACTTTTGCTCTTATAGCCAAGATGACCACTATCTGTACTCTTGTTGTAGTTGCATCTATTCGTCAATGGCATATTTCCCAAATTGATGTCAAAAATGCGTTTTTAAATGGTGAGCTTCATGAAGAAGTCTATATGGTCCCTCCACAAGGAGTTTTTCATAATCAGGGGGAAATGTGTAAGTTAAAAAAGGCTCTTTACAGTCTTAAACAGGCTCCTCGAGCTTGGTTTGAGAAATTCTCTATTGTGATCACTTTTCTTGGTTTTCGCTCTAGTGAACATGATTCTGCACTGTTTATAAGGTCTACCTCTTATGGTTGCATTATGCTTTCTTTGTATGTTGATGATATGATTATTACAGGTGATGATGTTAGTGGAATGAATGAGTTGAAATTGCAGTTAGCCAAGCAGTTTGAGATGAATGACTTGGGAACTCTTCGCTATTTCTTAGGGATTGAAGTTGCCTACTCTCCTAAAGGCTACATTCTTTCTCAATCCAAGTACATTGCCAACATTCTTGAACAGACTCATATTTCTGATAATAGAGCAGCAGACACTCCTCTTGAGTTGAATGTGAAATATGCTCCATTGGATGGTGTTCTTTTATGAGATCCCACTTTGTACCGTACTTTGGTTGACAACTTGGTGTATCTTACAATTATCAGACTTGATATTGCTTATGTTGTTCATATTGTCAATCAGTTTGTTGTCTCTCTGACTACAGTACATTGGGCAGTTGTTCTTCGTATTCTTCGTTATCTACGAGGAACTCAATTTCAGAGCATTTTCTTTCTGTCGTCGTCTTCATTGGAGTTACGTGCTTATTCTGATGCTGATTGGGCTGGTGACACCATAGATCGTAATTCCACCACATGATTTTGTATATTTCTTGGAGACTCTCTTATTTCTTGGAAGAGTAAGAAACAAGACGTTGTCTCTCGCTTTTCTACAGAAGCTGAGTATCGTGTTATGACATCCACTACTGCTGAATAACACATTGGTAGAGTAATGGTTCCATGCTAAAGATGATGACGAGTAAGATGACAATCAATCTCAATGTGTTTGATGCGTTCATTAAAGACCGAGTTATGAGCAATTTGAATAACACTCTTGTTATCCACTACTCGCTTTCTGAGCCAACTCCAATGCACTGTGATAACAAGAGTGTTATTCAAATTGCTCATAACTCGGTCTTTAATGAACGCATCAAACACATTGAGATTGATTGTCATCTTACTCGTCATCATCTTTAGCATGGAACCCTTACTCTACCATTTGTCTCCTCTTCCTTACAGACTGCTGATTTATTCACAAAGATGCATTCCATTAAACGTTTTCGTTTTTTGGTTGACAAACTCTCGATGTTTCATGTTAATGCATCGTGAGTTTGAGGGGAGATATTAGATAATATTATTATATATTAGTAGTAAGGGTATTTTAGACTTTTCTATTAGCTTGTATATATACATATTGTAATCCTATCACATTTAAGTTTGGTTCATTTGTTTATGAAACCCTAGCCAATGGTTCCTTCTCTTATCCCTTTCTCTTTTTCCTCTTCTATGTTTATGCTAGATTGTCATTGTTAACAACATTCTCTCTAGTTTTCAAAAGCATAATATTGTTTTTCATCACATTTATAACTTTATAAAAAAAACATTAGAATCTCTTAAGAAAGATAGAGAGCGAGGTATAGAGAAGATGAGAAAGTCTCTTAAAAAGCAATTGCAATGAGAGTACATGAGAAACAAAAATGATTCAAAACGAAACAAAAGAGATATTGAAAGATGCACAAGGGAGATGCATATAGCAACATTTTATCTGAAAAATATTGTTAACATTAGGCAATGTAGTGCAAAAGGTGTAATGAAGTGAGTTTGGAAAGATGATAAAAAGAAACGGTTTTGGGAAGATGAAATACATTGAAAATTGAAATGTTATTAAAGCATAGAAAATTAATAGTTGTTGGGAATGTATGTACTTTCAATACTCTATCGAGAATTGTATCAAAGTTGTCTTTTCGAGGAAAATACATTAATTGTTTACTAATTTATATTTTCTAGTTTGAGGTATATGGTTGGTTGAGTTGATCAGGTATTTGGATGACATGTTTATGACATTTCATATTCTACTAGTCATTACATTATAATTGTTATAGACTATAGTATTAAGAAATAAAAGATGAGAAATTTATGTATTGCTCTAAAAGTTATTGTATAATAATAAAAATATTTTAAAGATTCTTTTGAGTTAAAGTATTTAATAATCGTTTTTACTATAGTTTATCTTGTATTATAATCTGTCAAAAAAAAATCTTGAATTATATTATATTTTCAACAAGTAATCTCATAAAAAGAGTGGTAATTATTAATATTAAATTAGACGAAAACATTAATATTACTTTCTAAAACAAAAATTTAGTTTTGTCATCTTTAATATTTTATACAACTTTCAAATTAATAAATTTTGGTTTAATATTTTATTTTCTTGTATTCTTTCGTTACCATTTAATGCATTCATTAATTGATAATTTCTTTTTATAAAATTATAAATACGTTGAATGGATCAAAATTATTTTTGGTTAAAATTGGATCTAATATTTCATGAATTATAAAAAATTGTATAACGTCACAGACTAAATAGAGAAATACATTTACTAGTCAATTAAATAGTTCATCATAAAAATATATTTAAAATTATCTACTATCAGTATAAAAAAGAATGTGCTATAAAAATTATAATATTTTTTTATT
>JBBPBP010001290.1:0-12553 GCA_037974735.1 Cicer chorassanicum
ATTGGTTGAACATTTCGTACATTTTCGTCCTCCCAAGGCTTATTCTCGTCCAATTAGGGGTTTTAACCAATCTTGTGCATCCAATAAGTGATTTTGTGTCATAGGTTGAACATTTAGGTCATTTTCGTCCTCCCAAGGTTTATTCTCGTTCAATTAGGGTTTTTAACCAATCTTGTGCATCCAATAAGCGATTTTGTGTCATTGGTTGAACTTTAAAGTCATTTTCGTCCCCCCAAGGCTTATTCTTGTCCAATTTGGCTTTTTAACCAATCTTATGCATCCAATAAGTGATTTTGTGTCATTGGTTGCTCATTTAGGTCATTTTCGTCCTCCCAAGGCTTATTCTCATCCAATTAGGGTTTTTAACCAATCTTGTGCATCCAATAAGTACATTTGTGTCATTGGTTGAACATTTAGGTCCTTTTCGTCCTCTTAAGGCTTATTCTCGTCCAATTAGGGTTTACAACCAATCTTGTGCATCCAATAAGTGATTTTGTGCCATTGGTTGAACATTTAGGTCATTTTCGTCCTCCCAAGGCTTATTCTCGTTCAATTAGGGTTTTTAACCAGTCTTGTGCATCCAATAAGCGATTTTGTGTCATTGGATGAACATTAAAGTCATTTTCAACCTCCCAAGGCTTATTCTCATCCAATTTGCCTTTTTAACCAATCTTGTGCATCCAATAAGTGATTTTGTGTCATTGGTTGAACATTTAGGTCATTTACGTCCTCCCAAGGCTTATTCTCATCCAATTAGGGTTATTAACCAATCTAGTGCATCCAATAAGTACATTTGTGTCATTGTTTGAACATTTAGGTCATTTTCGTCCTCCCAAGGCTTATTCTCGTCCAATTAGGGTTTTTAACCAATCTTGTGCATCCAATAAGTGATTTTGTTCCATTGGTTGAACATTTAGGTCATTTTCGTCCTCCCAAGGCTATTTCTCGTCCAATTAGGGTTTTAAACCATTCTTGTGCATCCAATAAGTACATTTGTGTCATTGGTTGAACATTAAAGTCATTTTCGTCCTCCCAAGGCTTATTCTCGTCCAATTTGGCTTTTTAACCAATCTTGTGCATCCAATAAGTGATTTTGTGTCATTGGTTGAACATTTAGGTCATTTTCGTCCTCCCAAGGCTTATTCTCGTCCAATTAGGGTTTTTAACCAATCTTGTGCATCCAATAAGTGATTTTGTGTCATTGGTTGAACATTTAGGTTATTTTCGTTGTCCCTAGACTTATTCTCGTCCAATTAGGAGTTTTAACCAATCTTGTGCATCCAATAAGTCATTTTGTGTCATTGGTCTAACATTTAGGTCATTTTCGTCCTCCCAAGGCTTATTCTCGTCCAATTAGGGTTTTTAACCAATCTTGTGCATCCAATAAGTACATTTGTGTCATTGGTTGAACATTTAGTTCATTTTCGTCCTCCCAAGGCTTATTCTCGTCCAATTAGGATTTTTAACCAATCTTGTGCATCCAATTAGTGATTTTGTGTCATTGGTTGAATATTTAGGTCCTTTTCGTCCTCCGAAGGCTTATTCTCGTCCAATTAGGGTTTTTAACCAATCTTGTGCATCCAATAAGTGATTTTGTGTCATTGATTGAACATTTAGGTCATTGTCCTCCTCCCTAGGCTTATTCTCTTCCAATTAGGGTTTTTAACCAATCTTGTGCATCCAATAAGTGATTTTGTGTCATTGGTTGAACATTTAGGTCATTTTCGTCCTCCCAAGGCTTATTCTCGTCCAATTAGGGTTTTTAACATATCTTGTGGATCCTATAAGATATTTTGTGTCATTGGTTGAACATTTAGGTCTTTTTCGTCCTCCCTAGGCTTATTCTCGTCCAATTAGGTTTTTTAACCAATCTTGTGCATCCAATAAGTTGTTTTGTGTCATTGGTTGAAGATTTAGGTCATTTTCGTCCTCCCTAGGCTTAGTTTCGTCCATTTAAGGTTTTTAACCAATCTTGTGCATCCAATAAGTTATTCTGTGTCATTGGTTGAACATTTAGGTCATTTTCGTCCTCCCAAGGCTTACTTTCGTCCAATTAGGGTTTTTAACCAATCTTGTGCATCCAATAAGTGATTTTGTGTCATTGGTTGAACATTTAGGTCATTGTCGTCCTCCTTAGGCTTATTCTCGTCCATTTAGGATTTTTAACCAATCTTGTGCATCCAATAAGTGATTTTGTGTCATTGGTTGAACATTTAGGTCATTTTCGTCCTCCCTAGGCTTATTCTCGTCCAATTAGGGTTTTTAACCAATCTTGTGCATCCAATAAGTACATTTGTGTCATTGGTTGAACCTTTAGGTTATTTTTGTCCTCCCAAGGCTTATTCTCGTCCAATTAGGGTTTTTAACCAATCTTGTGCATCCAATAAGTGATTTTGTGTCATTGGTTGAACATTTAGGTCATTTTCGTCCTCCCTAGGCTTATTCTCGTCCAATTAGGGTTTTTAACCAATCTTGTGCATCCAATAAGTAACTTTGTGTCATTGGTTGAACATTTAGGTCATTTTCGTCCTCCCAAGGCTTATTCTCGTCCAATTAGGGTTTTTAACCAATCTTGTGCATCCAATAAGTACATTTGTGTCATTGGTTGAACATTTAGGTCATTTTCGTCCTCCCATGGCTTATTCTCGTCCAATTCGGGTTTTTAACCAATCTTGTGCATCCAATAAGTACATTTGTGTCATTGGTTGAACATTTAGGTCATTTTCGTCCTCCCAAGGCTTATTCTCGTCCAATTAGGGTTTTTAACCAATCTTGTGCATCCAATAAGTACATTTGTGTCATTGGTTGAACATTTAGGTCATTTTCGTCCTCCCAAGGCTTATTCTCGTCCAATTAGGGTTTTTAACCAATCTTGTGCATCCAATAAGTACATTTGTGTCGTTGGTTCAACATTTAGGTCATTTTCGTCCTCCCAAGGCTTATTCTCGTCCAATTAGGGTTTTTAACCAATCTTGTGCATCCAATAAGTACATTTGTGTCATTGGTTGAACATTTAGGTCATTTTCGTCCTCCCAAGGCTTATTCTCGTCCAATTAGGGTTTTTAACCAATCTTGTGCATCCAATAAGTACATTTGTGTCATTGGTTGGACATTTAGGTCATTTTCGTCCTCCCAAGGCTTTTTCTCGTCCAATTAGGGTTTTTAACCAATCTTGTGCATCCAATAAGTACATTTTTGTCATTGGTTGAACATTTAGGTCATTTTCGTCCTCCCAAGGCTTACTCTCGTCCAATTAGGGTTTTTAACCAATCTTGTGCATCCAATAATTACATTTGTGTCATTGGTTGAACATTTAGGTCATTTTCGTCCTCCCAAGGCTTATTCTCGTCCAATTAGGGTTTTTAACCAATCTTGTGCATCCAATAAGTACATTTGTGTCATTGGTTGAACATTTAGGTCATTTTCGTCCTCCCAAGGCTTATTCTCGTCCAATTAGGGTTTTTAACCAATCTTGTGCATCCCATAAGTAAATTTGTGTCATTGGTTGAACATTTAGGTCATTTTCGTCCTCCCTAGGCTTATTCTCGTCCAATTAGGGTTTTTAACCAATCTTGTGCATCCAATAAGTACATTTGTGTCATTGGTTGAACATTTAGGTCATTTTCGTCCTCCCAAGGCTTACTTTCGTCCAATTAGGGTTTTTAACCAATCTTGTGCATCCAATAAGTGATTTTGTGTCATTGGTTGAACATTTAGGTCATTGTCGTCCTCCTTAGGCTTATTCTCGTTCATTTAGGATTTTTAACCAATCTTGTGCATCCAATAAGTGATTTTGTGTCATTGGTTGAACATTTAGGTCATTTTCGTCCTCCCTAGGCTTATTCTCGTCCAATTAGGGTTTTTAACCAATCTTGTGCATCCAATAAGTACATTTGTGTCATTGGTTGAACATTTAGGTCTTTTTCGTCCTCCCTAGGCTTATTCTCGTCCAATTAGGGTTTTTAACCAATCTTGTTCATCCAATAAGTGATTTTGTGTCATTGTTTGAACATTTAGGTCATGTTCGTCCTCCCTAGGCTTATTCTCGTCCAATTAGGGTTTTGAACCAATCTTGTGCATCCAATAAGTGATTTTGTTTCATTGTTTGAACATTTAGGTCATTTTCGTTCTCCTAAGGCTTATTCTCGTTCTATTAGGGTTTTTAACCAATCTTGTGCATCCAATAAGTGATTTTGTGTCATTGGTTGAACATTTAGGTCATTTTCGTCCTCCCTAGGCTTATTCTCGTCCAATTAGGGTTTTTAACCAATCTTGTGCATCCAATAAGTAACTTTGTGTCATTGGTTGAACATTTAGGTCATTTTCGTCCTCCCAAGGCTTATTCTCGTCCAATTAGGGTTTTTAACCAATCTTGTGCATCCAATAAGTACATTTGTGTCATTGGTTGAACATTTAGGTCATTTTCGTCCTCCCATGGCTTATTCTCGTCCAATTCGGGTTTTTAACCAATCTTGTGCATCCAATAAGTACATTTGTGTCATTGGTTGAACATTTAGGTCATTTTCGTCCTCCCAAGGCTTATTCTCGTCCAATTAGGGTTTTTAACCAATCTTGTGCATCCAATAAGTACATTTGTGTCATTGGTTGAACATTTAGGTCATTTTCGTCCTCCCAAGGCTTATTCTCGTCCAATTAGGGTTTTTAACCAATCTTGTGCATCCAATAAGTACATTTGTGTCATTGGTTGAACATTTAGGTCATTTTCGTCCTCCTAAGGCTTATTCTCGACCAATTACAATTTTTAACCAATCTTGTGCATCCAATAAGTGATTTTGTGTCATTGGTTGAACATTTAGGTCATTTTCGTCCTCCCAAGGCTTATTCTCATCCAATTAGGGTTTTTCTCCAATATTGTGCATCCAATAAGTGATTTTGTGTCATTGGTTGAACATTTAGGTCATTTTCGTCCTCCCAAGGCTTATTCTCGTCCAATTAGGGTTTTTAACCAATCTTGTGCATCCAATAAGTACATTTGTGTCATTCGTTGAACTTTTAGGTCATTTTCGTCCTCTTAAGGCTTATTCTCGTCCAATTAGGGTTTTTAACCAATCTTGTGCATCCAATAAGTACATTTGCGTCATCGGTTGAACATTTAGGTCATTTTCGTCCTCCCAAGGCTTATTCTTGGCCAATTAGGGTTTTTAACCAATCTTGTGCATCCAATAAGTGATTTTGTGTCATTGGTTGAACATTTAGGTCATTTTCGTCCTCCCTAGGCTTATTCTCGTCCAATTAGGGTTTTTAACCAATCTTGTGCATCCAATAAGTGATTTTGTGTCATTGGTTGAACATTTAGGTCATTTTCGTCCTCCCAAGGTTTATTCTCGTCAAATTAGGGTTTTAAACAATCTTGTGCATCCAATAAGTGATTTTGTGTCATTGGTTGAACATTTAGGTCATTTTCGTCTTCCCAAGGCTTATTCTCGTCCAATTAGGGTTTTTAACCAATCTTGTGCATCCAATAAGTACATTTGTGTTATTGGTTGAACATTTATGTCATTTTCGTCCTCCCAAGGCTTATTCTCTTCCAATTAGGGTTTTTATCCAATCTTGTGCATCCAATAAGTACATTTGTGTCATTGGTTGAACATTTAGGTCATTTTCGTCCTCCCAAGGCTTATTCTCGTCCAATTAGGGTTTTTAACCAATCTTGTGCATCTAATAAGTGATTTTGTGTCATTGTTTGAACATTTAGGTCATTTTCGTCCTCCCAAGGCTTATTCTCATCCAATTAGGGTTTTTAACCAATCTTGTGCATCCAATAAGTACATTTGTGTCATTGGTTGAACATTTAGGTCATTTTCGTCCTCTTAAGGCTTATAATCGTCCAATTAGGGTTTTCAACCAATCTTGTGCATCCAATAAGTGATTTTGTGCCATTGGTTGAACATTTAGGTCATTTTCGTCCTCCCAAGGCTTATTCTCGTCCAATTAGGGTTTTTAACCAATCTTGTGCATCCAATAAGTGATCTTATGTCATTGGTTGAACATTTAGGTCATTTTCGTCCTCCCAAGCCTTATTCTCGTCCAATTAGGGTTTTTAATCAATCTTGTGCATCCAATAAGTACATTTGTGTCATTGGTTGAACATTTAGGTCATTTTCGTCCTCCCAAGGCTTATTCTCGTCCAATTAGGGTTTTCAACCAATCTTGTGCATCCAATAAGTGATTTTGTGCCATTTGTTGAACATTTAGGTCATTTTCGTCCTCCCAAGGCTTATTCTCGTCCAATTAGGGTTTTCAACCAATCATGTGCATCCAATAAGTGATTTTGTGCCATTGGTTGAACATTTAGGTCATTTTCGTCCTCCCAAGGCTTATTCTCGTCCAATTAGGGTTTTTAACCAATCTTGTGCATCCAATAAGTGATCTTATGTCATTGGTTGAACATTTAGGTCATTTTCGTCCTCCCAAGCCTTATTCTCGTCCAATTAGGGTTTTTAATCAATCTTGTGCATCCAATAAGTACATTTGTGTCATTGGTTGAACATTTAGGTCATTTTCGTCCTCTTAAGGCTTATTCTCGTCCAATTAGGGTTTTCAACCAATCTTGTGCATCCAATAAGTGATTTTGTGCCATTTGTTGAACATTTAGGTCATTTTCGTCCTCCCAAGGCTTATTCTCGTCCAATTAGGGTTTTCAACCAATCATGTGCATCCAATAAGTGATTTTGTGCCATTGGTTGAACATTTAGGTCATTTTCGTCCTCCCAAGGCTTATTCTCGACCAATTAGGGTTTTTAACCAATCTTGTGCATCCAATAAGTGATTTTGTGTCATTGTTTGAACATTTAGGTCATTTTCGTCCTCCCAAGGCTTATTCTCGTCCAATTAGGGTTTTTAACCAATCTTGTGCATCCAATAAGTGATTTTGTTCCATTGGTTGAACATTTAGGTCATTTTCGTCCTCCCAAGGCTATTTCTCGTCCAATTAGGGTTTTAAACCATTCTTGTGCATCCAATAAGTACATTTGTGTAATTGGTTGAACATTTCGTACATTTTCGTCCTCCCAAGGCTTATTCTCGTCCAATTAGGGGTTTTAACCAATCTTGTGCATCCAATAAGTGATTTTGTGTCATAGGTTGAACATTTAGGTCATTTTCGTCCTCCCAAGGTTTATTCTCGTTCAATTAGGGTTTTTAACCAATCTTGTGCATCCAATAAGCGATTTTGTGTCATTGGTTGAACTTTAAAGTCATTTTCGTCCCCCCAAGGCTTATTCTTGTCCAATTTGGCTTTTTAACCAATCTTATGCATCCAATAAGTGATTTTGTGTCATTGGTTGATCATTTAGGTCATTTTCGTCCTCCCAAGGCTTATTCTCATCCAATTAGGGTTTTTAACCAATCTTGTGCATCCAATAAGTACATTTGTGTCATTGGTTGAACATTTAGGTCCTTTTCGTCCTCTTAAGGCTTATTCTCGTCCAATTAGGGTTTACAACCAATCTTGTGCATCCAATAAGTGATTTTGTGCCATTGGTTGAACATTTAGGTCATTTTCGTCCTCCCAAGGCTTATTCTCGTTCAATTAGGGTTTTTAACCAGTCTTGTGCATCCAATAAGCGATTTTGTGTCATTGGATGAACATTAAAGTCATTTTCAACCTCCCAAGGCTTATTCTCATCCAATTTGCCTTTTTAACCAATCTTGTGCATCCAATAAGTGATTTTGTGTCATTGGTTGAACATTTAGGTCATTTACGTCCTCCCAAGGCTTATTCTCATCCAATTAGGGTTATTAACCAATCTAGTGCATCCAATAAGTACATTTGTGTCATTGTTTGAACATTTAGGTCATTTTCGTCCTCCCAAGGCTTATTCTCGTCCAATTAGGGTTTTTAACCAATCTTGTGCATCCAATAAGTGATTTTGTTCCATTGGTTGAACATTTAGGTCATTTTCGTCCTCCCAAGGCTATTTCTCGTCCAATTAGGGTTTTAAACCATTCTTGTGCATCCAATAAGTACATTTGTGTCATTGGTTGAACATTAAAGTCATTTTCGTCCTCCCAAGGCTTATTCTCGTCCAATTTGGCTTTTTAACCAATCTTGTGCATCCAATAAGTGATTTTGTGTCATTGGTTGAACATTTAGGTCATTTTCGTCCTCCCAAGGCTTATTCTCGTCCAATTAGGGTTTTTAACCAATCTTGTGCATCCAATAAGTCCTTTTGTGTCATTGGTTGAACATTTAGGTCATTTTCGTCCTCCCAAGGCTTATTCTCGTCCAATTAGGGTTTTTAACCAATCTTGTGCATCCAATAAGTACATTTGTGTCATTGGTTGAACATTTAGGTCATTTTCGTCCTCCCAAGGCTTATTCTCGTCCAATTAGGGTTTTTAACCAATCTTGTGCATCCAATAAGTACATTTGTGTCATTGGTTGAACATTTAGGTTATTTTCGTCCTCCCAAGTCTTTTTCTTGTCCAGTTAGGGTTTTTAACCAATCTTGTGCATCCAATAAGTACATTTGTGTCATTGGTTGAACATTTAGGTCATTTTCGTCCTCCCAAGGCTTATTCTCGTCCAATTAGGGTTTTTAACCAATCTTGTGCATCCAATAAGTACATTTGTGTCATTGGTTGAACATTTAGGTCATTTTCGTCCTCCCAAGGCTTATTCTCGTCCAATTAGGGTTTTTAACCAATCTTGTGCATCCAATAAGTACATTTGTGTCGTTGGTTCAACATTTAGGTCATTTTCGTCCTCCCAAGGCTTATTCTCGTCCAATTAGGGTTTTTAACCAATCTTGTGCATCCAATAAGTACATTTGTGTCATTGGTTGAACATTTAGGTCATTTTCGTCCTCCCAAGGCTTATTCTCGTCCAATTAGGGTTTTTAACCAATCTTGTGCATCCAATAAGTACATTTGTGTCATTCGTTGAACATTTAGGTCATTTTCGTCCTCCCAAGGCTTATTCTCGTCCAATTAGGGTTTTTAACTATTCTTGTGCATCGAATAAGTACATTTGTGTCTTTGGTTAAACATTTAGGTCATTTTCATTCTCCCAAGGCTTATTCTCGTCCAATTAGGGTTTTTAACCAATCTTGTGCATCCAATAAGTACATTTGTGTCATTGGTTGAACATTTAGGTCATTTTCGTCCTCCCAAGGCTTATTCTCGTCCAATTAGGGTTTTTAACCAATCTTGTGCATCCAATAACTACATTTGTGTCATTGGTTGAACATTTAGGTCATTTTCGTCCTCCCAAGGCTTCTTCTCGTCCAATTAGGGTTTTTAACCAATCTTGTGCATCCAATAAGTACATTTGTGTCATTGGTTGAACATTTAGGTCATTTTCGTCCTCCCAAGGCTTATTCTCATCCAATTAGGGTTTTTAACCAATCTTGTGCATCCAATAAGTACATTTGTGTCATTGGTTGAACATTTAGGTCATTTTCGTCCTCACAAGCCTTATTCTCATCCAATTAGGGTTTTTAACCAATCTTGTGCATCCAATAAGTACATTTGTGTCATTGGTTGAACATTTAGGTCATTTTCGTCCTCCCAAGGCTTATTCTCGTCCAATTAGGGTTTTTAACCAATCTTGTGCATCCAATAAAACATTTGTGTCATTGGTTGAACATTTAGGTCATTTTCGTCCTCCCAAGGCTTATTCTCGTCCAATTAGGGTTTTTAACCAATCTTGTGCATCCAATAAGTACATTTGTGTCATTGGTTGAACATTTAGGTCATTTTCGTCCTCCCAAGGCTTATTCTCGTCCAATTAGGGTTTTTAACCAATCTTGTGCATCCAATGAGTGCTTTTGTGTCATTGGTTGAACATTTAGGTCATTTTCGTCCTCCCTAGGCTTATTCTCGTCCAATTAGGGTTTTTAACCAATCTTGTGCATCCAATAAGTACATTTGTGTCATTGGTTGAACATTTAGGTCAGTTTCGTCCTCCCTAGGCTTATTCTCGTCAGTTTAGGGTTTTTAACCAATCTTGTGCATCCAATAAGTGATTTTGTGTCATTGGTTGAACATTTAGGTCATTTTCGTCCTCCCTAGGCTTATTCTCGTCCAATTAGGGTTTTTAACCAATCTTGTGCATCCAATAAGTGATTTTGTGCCATTGGTTGAACACTTAGGTCATTTTCGTCCTCCAAGGGCTTATTGTTGTCCAATTAGGGTTTTTAACCAATCTTGTGCATCCAATAAGTGATTTTGTGTCATTGGTTGAACATTTAGGTCATTTTCGTCCTCCCTAGGCTTATTCTCGTCCAATTAGGGTTTTTAACCAATCTTGTGCATCCAATAAGTACATTTGTGTCATTGGTTGAACCTTTAGGTTATTTTTGTCCTCCCAAGGCTTATTCTCGTCCAATTAGGGTTTTTAACCAATCTTGTGCATCCAATAAGTGATTTTGTGTCATTGGTTGAACATTTAGGTCATTTTCGTCCTCCCTAGGCTTATTCTCGTCCAATTAGGGTTTTTAACCAATCTTGTGCATCCAATAAGTACATTTGTGTCATTGGTTGAACATTTAGGTAATTTTCGTCCTCCCAATGCTTATTCTCGTCCAATTAGGGTTTTTAACCAATCTTGTGCATCCAATAAGTGATTTTGTGTCATTGGTTGAACATTTAGATCATTTTCGTCCTCCTGAGGCTTATTCTCGTCTAATTAGGGTTTTTAACCAATCTTGTGCATCCAACAAGTACATTTGTGTCATTGGATGAACATTTAGATTATTTTCGTCCTCCCAAGGCTTATTCTCGTCCAATTAGGGTTTTTAACCAATCTTGTGCATCCAATAAGTGATTTTGTGTCATTGGTTGAACATTTAGGTCATTTTCGTCCTCCCTAGGCTTATTCTCGTCCAATTAGGGTTTTTAACCAAGTTTGTGCATCCAATAAGTGATTTTGTACCATTGGTTGAACATTTAGGTCATTTTCGTCCTCCCAAGGCTTATTCTCGTCCAATTAGGGTTTTTAACCAATCTTGTGCATCCAATAAGTGATTTTGTGTCATTGGTTGAACATTTAGGTCATTTTCGTCCTCCCTAGGCTTATTCTCATCCAATTAGGGTTTTTAACCAATCTTGTGCATCCAATAAGTACATTTGTGTCATTGGTTGAACATTTAGGTAATTTTCGTCCTCCCTAGGCTTATTCTCGTCCAATTAGGGTTTTGAACCAATCTTGTGCATCCAATAAGTGATTTTCTGTCATTTTTTGAATATTTAGGTCATTTTCGTCCTCCCAAGGCTTATTCTCGTCCAATTAGGGTTTTGAACCAATCTTGTGCATCCAATAAGTGATTTTGTGTCATTGGTTGAACATTTAGGTAATTTTCGTTCTCCCTAGGCTTATGCTCATCCAATTAGGGTTTTTAACCAATCTTGTGCATCCAATAAGTACATTTGTGTCATTGGTTGAACATTTAGGTCATTTTCGTCCTCCCAAGGCTTATTCTCGTCCAATTAGGGTTTTTAACCAATCTTGTGCATCCAATAAGTGATTTTGTTTCATTGGTTGAACATTTAGGTCATTTTTGTCCTCCCAAGGCTTATTCTCATCCAATTAGGGTTTTTAACCAATCTTGTGCATCCAATAAGTACATTTGTGTCATTGGTTTAACATTTAGGTCATTTTCGTCCTCCCAATGCTTAGTCTCGTCCAATTAGGGTTTTTGACCAATCTTGTGCATCCAATAAGTGATTTTGTGTCATTGGTTGAACATTTAGGTCATTTTCGTCCTCCCTAGGTTTAATCTCGTCCAATTAGGGTTTTTAACCAATCTTGTGCATCCAATAAGTACATTTGTGTCATTGGTTGAACATTTAGGTCATTTTCGTCCTCCCAAGGCTTATTCTCGTCCAATTAGGGTTTTTAACCAATCTTGTGCATCCAATAAGTGATTTTGTTCCATTGGTTGAACATTTAGGTCATTTTCGTCCTCCCAAGGCTATTTCTCGTCCAATTAGGGTTTTAAACCATTCTTGTGCATCCAATAAGTACATTTGTGTCATTGGTTGAACATTTCGTACATTTTCGTCCTCCCAAGGCTTATTCTCGTCCAATTAGGGGTTTTAACCAATCTTGTGCATCCAATAAGTGATTTTGTGTCATAGGTTGAACATTTAGGTCATTTTCGTCCTCCCAAGGTTTATTCTCGTTCAATTAGGGTTTTTAACCAATCTTGTGCATCCAATAAGCGATTTTGTGTCATTGGTTGAACTTTAAAGTCATTTTCGTCCCCCCAAGGCTTATTCTTGTCCAATTTGGCTTTTTAACCAATCTTATGCATCCAATAAGTGATTTTGTGTCATTGGTTGATCATTTAGGTCATTTTCGTCCTCCCAAGGCTTATTCTCATCCAATTAGGGTTTTTAACCAATCTTGTGCATCCAATAAGTACATTTGTGTCATTGGTTGAACATTTAGGTCCTTTTCGTCCTCTTAAGGCTTATTCTCGTCCAATTAGGGTTTACAACCAATCTTGTGCATCCAATAAGTGATTTTGTGCCATTGGTTGAACATTTAGGTCATTTTCGTCCTCCCAAGGCTTATTCTCGTTCAATT
>JBBPBP010001292.1:977-12541 GCA_037974735.1 Cicer chorassanicum
TAACCAATGACACAATATCACTTATTGGATGCACAAGATTGGTTAAAAGCCGTAATTGAATGAGAATAAGCCTAGGCACGACGAATATGACCTAACTATTGAACCAATGACACAAACGTACTTATTGTATGCACAAGGTTGGTTAAAAACCCTAATTGGATGAGAATAAGCCTAGGGAGGACGAAAATGACCTAACTGTTCAACGAATGACAGAAACGTACTTATTGGATGCACAAGATTGGTTAAAAACCCTAATTGGATGAGAATAAGCCTACAGAGGACGAATATGACCTAAATGTTCAACCAATGACAGAAAATCACTTATTTGATGCACAAGATTGGTTAAAAACGCTAATTGGATGAGAATAAGCCTAAGGAGGACGAATATGACCTAACAATTGAACCAATGACACAAACGTACTTATTGGATGCCCAAGAATGGTTAAAAACCCTATTGGATGAGAATAAGCCTAGGGAGGACGAAAATGACCTAAATGTTGTACCAATGAAACAAAATCACTTGTTGGATGCACAAGATTGGTTACAAACCCTAATTGGATGAGAATAAACCTAGGGAGGACGAAAATGACCTAAATGTTCAATCAATGACACAAAATCACTTATTGGATGCACAAGATTGGTTAAAAACCCTAATTGGATGAGAATAAGCCTAGGGAGGACGAAAATGACCTAAATGTTCAACCAATGACACAAAATCACTTATTAGATTCACAAGATTGGTTGAAAACCCTAATTGGATGAAAATAAGCCTAGGAGGACGAAAATGACCTAAATGTTCAACCAATGACACAAAATCACTTATTGGATGCACAAGATTGGTTAAAAACCCTAATTGGAAGAGAATAAGCCAAAGGACGCAAAAATGACCTAAATGTTCAACCCAAGACAATAAATCACTTATTGGATGCACAGGATTGGTTAGAAACCCTAATTGAATGAGAATAAACCTAGGGAGGACGAAAATGACATAAATGTTCAACCAATAACACAAAATCACTTATTAGATGCTTAAGATTGGTTAAAAACCCTAATTGGATGAGAATAAGCCTAGGGAGGACGAAAATGACCTAAATGTTCAACCAATGACACAAAATCACTTATTGAATGCACAAGATTTGTTAAAAACCCTAATTGGATGAAAATCAGCCTTTGGAGGAAGAATATCACTGAAATGCTGAACCAATGACAAAAATCACTTGTTGGATACCCATGATATGTTACAAACCCTAATTGGATGAGAATAAGCCTAGGGAGGACGAAAATGACCTAAATGTTCAACCAATGACACAAAATCTCTTATTGGATGCACAAGATTGGTTAAAGACCCTAATTGGATGAGAATAAGCCTAGAGAGGACATAAATGACCAAAATCTTCAACCAATGACACAAAATCACTTATTGGATGCACAAGATTGGTTAAAAACGCTAATTGGATGAGAATAAGCCTAAGGAGGACGAATATGACCTAACTATTGAACCTATGACACAAACGTACTTATTGGATGCACAAGATTGGTTGAAAACCCTAATTGGATGAAAATAAGCCTAGGAGGACGAAAATGACCTAACTGTTCAACCAATGACAAAAACGTACTTAATGGATGCACAAGATTGGTTAAGAACCCTAATTGGATGAGAATTAGCCTATAGAGGACGAAAATGACCTAAATGTTCAACCAGTGACCCAAAATCACTTATTGGATGCACAAGATTTGTTAAAAACCCTAATTGAATGAAAATCAGCCTAGGTATGACGAAAATCACCTAAATGTTTAACCAATGACACAATATCACTTATTGGATGCACAAGATTGGTTAAAAGCCGTAATTGAATGAGAATAAGCCTAGGCACGACGAATATGACCTAACTATTGAACCAATGACACAAACGTACTTATTGTATGCACAAGGTTGGTTAAAAACCCTAATTGGATGAGAATAAGCCTAGGGAGGACGAAAATGACCTAACTGTTCAACGAATGACAGAAACGTACTTATTGGATGCACAAGATTGGTTAAAAACCCTAATTGGATGAGAATAAGCCTACAGAGGACGAATATGACCTAAATGTTCAACCAATGACAGAAAATCACTTATTTGATGCACAAGATTGGTTAAAAACGCTAATTGGATGAGAATAAGCCTAAGGAGGACGAATATGACCTAACAATTGAACCAATGACACAAACGTACTTATTGGATGCCCAAGAATGGTTAAAAACCCTATTGGATGAGAATAAGCCTAGGGAGGACGAAAATGACCTAAATGTTGTACCAATGAAACAAAATCACTTGTTGGATGCACAAGATTGGTTACAAACCCTAATTGGATGAGAATAAACCTAGGGAGGACGAAAATGACCTAAATGTTCAATCAATGACACAAAATCACTTATTGGATGCACAAGATTGGTTAAAAACCCTAATTGGATGAGAATAAGCCTAGGGAGGACGAAAATGACCTAAATGTTCAACCAATGACACAAAATCACTTATTAGATTCACAAGATTGGTTGAAAACCCTAATTGGATGAAAATAAGCCTAGGAGGACGAAAATGACCTAAATGTTCAACCAATGACACAAAATCACTTATTGGATGCACAAGATTGGTTAAAAACCCTAATTGGAAGAGAATAAGCCAAAGGACGCAAAAATGACCTAAATGTTCAACCCAAGACAATAAATCACTTATTGGATGCACAGGATTGGTTAGAAACCCTAATTGAATGAGAATAAACCTAGGGAGGACGAAAATGACATAAATGTTCAACCAATAACACAAAATCACTTATTAGATGCTTAAGATTGGTTAAAAACCCTAATTGGATGAGAATAAGCCTAGGGAGGACGAAAATGACCTAAATGTTCAACCAATGACACAAAATCACTTATTGAATGCACAAGATTTGTTAAAAACCCTAATTGGATGAAAATCAGCCTTTGGAGGAAGAATATCACTGAAATGCTGAACCAATGACAAAAATCACTTGTTGGATACCCATGATATGTTACAAACCCTAATTGGATGAGAATAAGCCTAGGGAGGACGAAAATGACCTAAATGTTCAACCAATGACACAAAATCTCTTATTGGATGCACAAGATTGGTTAAAGACCCTAATTGGATGAGAATAAGCCTAGAGAGGACATAAATGACCAAAATCTTCAACCAATGACACAAAATCACTTATTGGATGCACAAGATTGGTTAAAAACGCTAATTGGATGAGAATAAGCCTAAGGAGGACGAATATGACCTAACTATTGAACCTATGACACAAACGTACTTATTGGATGCACAAGATTGGTTGAAAACCCTAATTGGATGAAAATAAGCCTAGGAGGACGAAAATGACCTAACTGTTCAACCAATGACAAAAACGTACTTAATGGATGCACAAGATTGGTTAAGAACCCTAATTGGATGAGAATTAGCCTATAGAGGACGAAAATGACCTAAATGTTCAACCAGTGACCCAAAATCACTTATTGGATGCACAAGATTTGTTAAAAACCCTAATTGAATGAAAATCAGCCTAGGTATGACGAAAATCACCTAAATGTTTAACCAATGACACAATATCACTTATTGGATGCACAAGATTGGTTAAAAGCCGTAATTGAATGAGAATAAGCCTAGGCACGACGAATATGACCTAACTATTGAACCAATGACACAAACGTACTTATTGTATGCACAAGGTTGGTTAAAAACCCTAATTGGATGAGAATAAGCCTAGGGAGGACGAAAATGACCTAACTGTTCAACGAATGACAGAAACGTACTTATTGGATGCACAAGATTGGTTAAAAACCCTAATTGGATGAGAATAAGCCTACAGAGGACGAATATGACCTAAATGTTCAACCAATGACAGAAAATCACTTATTTGATGCACAAGATTGGTTAAAAACGCTAATTGGATGAGAATAAGCCTAAGGAGGACGAATATGACCTAACTATTGAACCAATGACACAAACGTACTTATTGGATGCCCAAGAATGGTTAAAAACCCTATTGGATGAGAATAAGCCTAGGGAGGACGAAAATGACCTAAATGTTGTACCAATGAAACAAAATCACTTGTTGGATGCACAAGATTGGTTACAAACCCTAATTGGATGAGAATAAACCTAGGGAGGACGAAAATGACCTAAATGTTCAATCAATGACACAAAATCACTTATTGGATGCACAAGATTGGTTAAAAACCCTAATTGGATGAGAATAAGCCTAGGGAGGACGAAAATGACCTAAATGTTCAACCAATGACACAAAATCACTTATTAGATTCACAAGATTGGTTGAAAACCCTAATTGGATGAAAATAAGCCTAGGAGGACGAAAATGACCTAAATGTTCAACCAATGACACAAAATCACTTATTGGATGCACAAGATTGGTTAAAAACCCTAATTGGAAGAGAATAAGCAAAAGGAGGACGAAAATGACCTAAATGTTCAACCCAAGACAATAAATCACTTATTGGATGCACATGATTGGTTAGAAACCCTAATTGAATGAGAATAAACCTAGGGAGGACGAAAATGACATAAATGTTCAACCAATAACACAAAATCACTTATTAGATGCTTAAGATTCGTTAAAAACCCTAATTGGATGAGAATAAGCCTAGGGAGGACGAAAATGACCTAAATGTTCAACCAATGACACAAAATCACTTATTGAATGCACAAGATTTGTTAAAAACCCTAATTGGATGAAAATCAGCCTATGGAGGACAAATATCACTGAAATGCTGAACCAATGACAAAAATCACTTGTTGGATACCCATGATTGGTTACAAACCCTAATTGGATGAGAATAAGCCTAGGGAGGACGAAAATGACCTAAATGTTCAACCAATGACACAAAATCTCTTATTGGATGCACAAGATTGGTTAAAGACCCTAATTGGATGAGAATAAGCCTAGAGAGGACATAAATGACCAAAATCTTCAACCAATGACACAAAATCACTTATTGGATGCATAAGATTGGTTAAAATCGCTAATTGGATGACAATAAGCATAGGGAGGACGAAAATGACCTAACTGTTCAACCAATGACAGAAACGTACTTATTGGATGCACAGGATTGGTTAAAAACCCTAATTGGATGAGAATTAGCCTATAGAGGACGAAAATGACCTAAATGTTAAACCAATGACATAAAATCACTTATTGGATGCACAAGATTGGTTAAAAACCCTTATTGGATGAGAATAAGCCAAGGGAGGACGAAAATGACCTAAATGTTCCACCAATGACACAAAATCTCTTATTGGATGCACAAGATTGGTTAAAGACCCTAATTGGATGAGAATAAGCCTAGAGAGGACATAAATGACCAAAATCTTCAACCAATGACAAAAAATCACTTATTGGATGCACAAGATTGGTTAAAATCGCTAATTGGATGAGAATAAGCCAAGGGAGGACGAAAATGACCTAACTGTTCAACCAATGACAGAAACGTACATATTGGATGCACAAGATTGGTTAAAAACCCTAATTGGATGAGAATTAGCCTATAGAGGACGAAAATGACCTAAATGTTCAACCAGTGACCCAAAATCACTTATTGGATGCACAAGATTTGTTAAAAACCCTAATTGAATGAAAATCAGCCTAGGTAGGACGAAAATCACCTAAATGTTTAACCAATGACACAATATCACTTATTGGATGCACAAGATTGGTTAAAAACCGTAATTGGATGAGAATAAGATTAGGCACGACGAATATGACCTAACTAACTATTGAACCAATGACACAAACGTACTTATTGTATGCACAAGATTGGTTAAAAACCCTAATTGGATGAGAATAAGCCTAGGGAGGGCGAAAATGACCTAACTGTTCAACGAATGACAGAAACGTACTTATTGGATGCACAAGATTGGTTAAAAACCCTAATTGGATGAGAATAAGCCTATAGAGGACGAAAATGACCTAAATGTTCAACCAATGAAACAAAATGACTTATTGGATGCACAAGATTGGTTGAAAACCGTAATTGCATGAAAATAAGCCTAGGAGGACGAAAATGACCTAAATGTTCAACCAATGACACAAAATCACTTATTTGATGCACATGATTGGTTAAAAACCCTAATAGGATGAGAATAAGCCTAAGGAGGGCAAAAATGACCTTCATGTTAAACGAATGACACAAAATCACTTATTGGATGCACAAGATTGGTTAAAAACCCTAATTGTAAGAGAATAAGCCTACGGAGGGTGAAAATGACCTAAATGTTCAACCAATGACACAAAATCTCTTATTAGATGCACAAGATTGGTTGAAAACCCTAATTGGATGAAAATAAGCCTAGGAGGACGAAAATGACCTAAATGTGCAACCAATGACACAAAATCACTTATTGGATGCACAAGATTTGTTAAAAACCCTAATTGGATGAGAATAAGCCTAGGGAGGACGAAAATGACCTAGATGTTCAACCAAAGACAATAAATCACTTATTGGATGCACAAGATTGGTTAAAAACCCTAATTGGATGAGAATATACCTAGGGAGGACGAAAATGACCTAAATGTTCAACCAATAACACAAAATCACTTATTAGATGCACAAGATTGGTTAAAAACCCTAATTGGATGAGAATAAGTCTAGGGAGGACGAAAATGACCTAAATGTTCAACCAATGACACAAAATCACTTATTAGATGCACAAGATTGGTTGAAAACCCTAATTGGATGAAAATAAGCCTAGGAGGACGAAAATGACCTAAATGTTCAACCAATGAAACAAAATCACTTATTGGATGCACAAGATTGGTTAAAAACCCTAATTGGATGAGAATAAGCCAAGGGAGGACGAAAATGACCTAAATGTTCAACCAAAGACAATAAATCACTTATTGGATGCACAAGATTGGTTAAAAACCCTAATTGGATGAGAATAAACCTAGGGAGGACGAAAATGACCTAAATGTTCAACCAATGACACAAAATCACTTATTAGATGCACAAGATTGGTTAAAAACCCTAATTGGATGAGAATAAGCCTAGAGAGGAAGAAAAAGACCTAAATGTTCAACCAATGACACAAAATCACTTATTAGATGCACAAGATTGGTTAAAAACCCTAATTGGATGAGAATAAGCCTAGGGAGGACGAAAATGACCTAAATCTTCAACCAATGACACAAAATCACTTATTAGATGCACAAGATTGGTTAAAAACCCTAATTGGATGAAAATCAGCCTAGGGAGGACGAATATCACCGAAATGCTGAACCAATGGCACAAATCACTTGTTGGATACCCATGATTGGTTACAAACCCTAATTGGTTGAGAATAAGCCTAGGGAGGACGAAAATGACCTAAATGTTCAACCAATGACACAAAATCTCTTATTGGATGCACAAGATTGGTTAAAGACCCTAATTGGATGAGAATAAGCCTAGAGAGGACATAAATGACCAAAATCTTCAACCAATGACACAAAATCACTTATTGGATGCACAAGATTGGTTAAAAACGCTAATTGGATGAGAATAAGCCTAAGGAGGACGAATATGACCTAACTATTGAACCTATAACACAAACGAACTTATTGGATGCACAAGAATGGTTAAAAACCCTATTGGATGAGAATAAGCCTAGGGAGGACGAAAATGACCTCAATGTTCAATCAATGACACAAAATCACTTATTGGATGCACAAGATTGGTTAAAAACCCTAATTGGATGAGAATAAGCCTAGGGAGGACGAAAATGACCTAAATGTTCAACCAATGACACAAAATCACTTATTAGATGCACAAGATTGGTTAAAAACCCTAATTGGATGAGAATAAGCCTAGGGAGGACGAAAATGACCTAAATCTTCAACCAATGACACAAAATCACTTATTAGATGCACAAGATTGGTTAAAAACCCTAATTGGATGAAAATCAGCCTAGGGAGGACGAATATCACCGAAATGCTGAACCAATGACACAAATCACTTGTTGGATACCCATGATTGGTTACAAACCCTAATTGGATGAGAATAAGCCCAGGGAAGACGAAAATGACCTAAATGTTCAACCAATGACACAAAATCTCTTATTGGATGCACAAGATTGGTTAAAGACCCTAATTGGATGAGAATAAGCCTAGAGAGGACATAAATGACCAAAATCTTCAACCAATGACACAAAATCACTTATTGGATGCACAAGATTGGTTAAAAACGCTAATTGGATGAGAATAAGCCTAGGGAGGACGAATATGACCTAACTATTGAACCAATGACACAAACGTACTTATTGGATGCACAAGAATGGTTAAAAACCCAATTTGATGAGAATATGCCTATGGAGGACGAAAATGACCTAAATGTTGTACCAATGAAACAAAATCACTTTTTGGATGCACAAGATTGGTTACAAACCCTAATTGGATGAGAATAAGCCTAGGGAGGACGAAAATGACCTAAATGTTCAATCAATGACACAAAATCACTTATTGGATGCACAAGAAATGTTAAAAACCCTAATTGGATGAGAATAAGCCTAGGGAGGACGAAAATGACCTAAATGTTCAACCAAAGACACAAAATCACTTATTGGATGCACAAGATTGGATAAAAACCCTAATTGGATGAGAATAAACCTAGGGAGGACGAAAATGACCTAAATGTTCAACCAATGGCACAAAATCACTTATTGGATTCACAAGATTGGTTAAAAACCCTAATTGGATGAGAATAAGCCTTGGGACGACGAATATGACCTAACTATTGAACCAATGACACAAACCTACTTATTGGATGCACAAGATTGGTTAAAAACCCTAATTGGATGAGAATAAGCCTAGGGAGGACGAAAATGACCTAAATGTTCAACCAAAGACAATAAATCACTTATTGGATGCACAAGATTGGTTAAAAACCCTAATTGGATGAGAATAAACCTAGGGAGGACGAAAATGACCTAAATGTTCAACCAATAACACAAAATCACTTATTAGATGCACAAGATTGGTTAAAAACCCTAATTGGATGAGAATAAGTCTAGGGAGGACGAAAATGACCTAAATGTTCAACCAATGACACAAAATCACTTATTGGATGCACAAGATTTGTTAAAAACCCTAATTGGATGAAAATTAGCCTAGGGAGGACGAATATCAGCGAAATGTTGAACCAATGACACAAATCACTTGTTGGATACCCATGATTGGTTACAAACCCTAATTGGATGAGAATAAGCCTAGGGAGGACGAAAATGACCTAAATGTTCAACCAATGACACAAAATCTCTTATTGGATGCACAAGATTGGTTAAAGACCCTAATTGGATGAGAATAAGCCTAGAGAGGACATAAACGACCAAAATCTTCAACCAATGACACAAAATCACTTATTGGATGCACAAGATTGGTTAAAAACGCTAATTGGATGAGAATAAGCCTAAGGAGGACGAATATGTCCTAACAATTGAACCAATGACACAAACGTACTTATTGGATGCACAAGAATGGTTAAAAACCCTATTGGATGAGAATAAGCCTAGGGAGGACGAAAATGACCTAAATGTTGTACCAATGAAACAAAATCACTTGTTGGATGCACAAGATTTGTTAAAAACCCTAATTGGATGAGAATAAGCCTAGGGAGGACAAAAATGACCTAAATGTTCAACCAATGACACAAAATCACTTATTAGATGCACAAGATTGGTTAAAAACCCTAATTGGATGAGAATAAGCCTAGGGAGGACGAAAATGACCTAAATGTTCAACAAAAGACACAAAATCACTTATTGGATGCACAAGATTGGTTAAACACCCTAATTGGATGAGAATAAGCCTAGGGAGGACGAAAATGACCGAAATGTTCAACCAATGACACAAAATCACTTATTGGATGCACAAGATTGGTTAAAAACACTAATTGGATGAGAATAAGCCTAGGGAGGACGAAAATGACCTAAATGTTCAACCAATGACACAAAATCACTTATTAGATCCACAAGATTGGTTGAAAACCCTAATTGGATGAAAATAAGCCTAGGAGGACGAAAATGACCTAAATGTTCAACCAATGACACAAAATCACTTATTGGATGCACAAGATTGGTTAAAAACCCTAATTGGAAGAGAATAAGCAAAAGGAGGACGAAAATGACCTAAATGTTCAACCCAAGACAATAAATCACTTATTGGATGCACATGATTGGTTAGAAACCCTAATTGAATGAGAATAAACCTAGGGAGGACGAAAATGACATAAATGTTCAACCAATAACACAAAATCACTTATTAGATGCTTAAGATTCGTTAAAAACCCTAATTGGATGAGAATAAGCCTAGGGAGGACGAAAATGACCTAAATGTTCAACCAATGACACAAAATCACTTATTGAATGCACAAGATTTGTTAAAAACCCTAATTGGATGAAAATCAGCCTATGGAGGACGAATATCACTGAAATGCTGAACCAATGACAAAAATCACTTGTTGGATACCCATGATTGGTTACAAACCCTAATTGGATGAGAATAAGCCTAGGGAGGACGAAAATGACCTAAATGTTCAACCAATGACACAAAATCTCTTATTGGATGCACAAGATTGGTTAAAGACCCTAATTGGATGAGAATAAGCCTAGAGAGGACATAAATGACCAAAATCTTCAACCAATGACACAAAATCACTTATTGGATGCACAAGATTGGTTAAAATCGCTAATTGGATGACAATAAGCCTAGGGAGGACGAAAATGACCTAACTGTTCAACCAATGACAGAAACGTACTTATTGGATGCACAGGATTGGTTAAAAACCCTATTTGGATGAGAATTAGCCTATAGAGGACGAAAATGACCTAAATGTTAAACCAATGACATAAAATCACTTATTGGATGCACAAGATTGGTTAAAAACCCTTATTGGATGAGAATAAGCCAAGGGAGGACGAAAATGACCTAAATGTTCCACCAATGACACAAAATCTCTTATTGGATGCACAAGATTGGTTAAAGACCCTAATTGGATGAGAATAAGCCTAGAGAGGACATAAATGACCAAAATCTTCAACCAATGACAAAAAATCACTTATTGGATGCACAAGATTGGTTAAAATCGCTAATTGGATGAGAATAAGCCAAGGGAGGACGAAAATGACCTAACTGTTCAACCAATGACAGAAACGTACATATTGGATGCACAAGATTGGTTAAAAACCCTAATTGGATGAGAATTAGCCTATAGAGGACGAAAATGACCTAAATGTTCAACCAGTGACCCAAAATCACTTATTGGATGCACAAGATTTGTTAAAAACCCTAATTGAATGAAAATCAGCCTAGGTAGGACGAAAATCACCTAAATGTTTAACCAATGACACAATATCACTTATTGGATGCACAAGATTGGTTAAAAACCGTAATTGGATGAGAATAAGATTAGGCACGACGAATATGACCTAACTAACTATTGAACCAATGACACAAACGTACTTATTGTATGCACAAGATTGGTTAAAAACCCTAATTGGATGAGAATAAGCCTAGGGAGG
>JBBPBP010001293.1:0-12536 GCA_037974735.1 Cicer chorassanicum
CGTGTCGGATTTCAAACCCTAGCCATCGTTTGGACAAAAAATACCGATTTCGGCCCATTTTTGTTGGGTGGTACGAAAATCGCCCGAAAAGTGCAGATGAAATCGACGACCGCGAGATCCTTGTAGCATTCTTCTCCTCAATTTATGACTGTGTCTCGGGTTCCGTGTCGGATTTCAAACCCTAGCCATTGTCTGGCCCGAAAATACCGATTTTGGTCCATTTTTGTCGGGTGGTTTGAAAATGGCCTAAAAAGTGCAGATGAAATCGACGACCGCGAGATCCTTGTAGCATTCTTCTCCAAAATTTATGACTGTGTCTCGGGTTCCGTGTCGGATTTCAAACCCTAGCCATCGCCTGGCCCAAAAATACCGATTTCGGCCCATTTTTGTCGGGTGGTACGAAAATCGCCCGAAAGTGCAGATGAAATCGACGACCGCGAGATTCTTGTAGCATTCTTCTCCTAAATTTATGACTGTGTCTCGGGTTTCGTGTCGGATTTCAAACCCTAGCCATCGTCTGGCCCGAAAATACCGATTTCGGCCCATTTTTGTCAGGTGGTACGAAAATCGCCAGAAAAGTCTAGATGAAATCGACGACCGCGAGATCCTTGTTGCATTCTTCTCCTAATTTTATGACTGTGTCTCGGGTTCCGTGTCGGATTTCAAACCCTAGCCATCGTCTGGCCCGAAAATACCAATTTCGGCCCATTTTTGTTAGGTGGTATGAAAATGGCCTGAAAAGTCCAGATGAAATCGACGACCGCGAGATCCTTGTAGCATTCTTCTCCAAAATTTATGATTGTGTCTCGGGTTCCGTGTCGGATTGCAAACCCTAGCCATGGTCTGGCCCGAAAATACCGATTTCGGCCCATTTTTGTCGGGTGGTACGAAAATCGTCCGAAAAGTGCAGATGAAATCGACGACCGCGAGATTATTGTAGCATTCTTCTCCTAAATTTATGACTGTGTCTCGGGTTTCGTGTCGGATTTCAAACCCTAGCCATTGTATGGCCCGAAAATATCGATTTCGGCCCATTTTTGTCGGGTGGTACGAAAATCACCCGAAAAGTGCAGATGAAATCGACGACCGCGAGATCCTTGTAGCATTCTTCTCCTAAATTTATGACTGTGTCTCGGGTTTCGTGTCGGATTTCAAACCCTAGCCATCGTTTGGCCCGAAAATACCAATTTCGGCCCATTTTTGTCGGGTGGTACGAAAATCGACCGAAAAGTGTAGATGAAATCGACGACCGCGAGATCCTTGTAGCATTCTTCTCCTCAATTGATGACTGTGTCTCGGGTTCCGTGTCGGATTTCAAACCCTATCCATCGTCTGGCCAAAAAATACCGATTTCGGCCCATTTTTGTCGGGTGGTACGAAAATCGCCCAAAAAGTGCAGATGAAATCGACGACCCCGTGATTCTTGTAGCATTCTTCTCCTAAATTTATGACTGTGTCTCGGGTTTCATGTCAGATTTCAAACCCTAGTCATCGTCTGGCCTGAAAATACCGATTTCGACCCATTTATGTCGGGTGGTACGAAAATAACCCGAAAAGTGCAGATGAAATCGACGACCGCGAGATCCTTGTAGCATTCTTCTCCTAAATTTATGACTGTGTCTCGGGTTCCGTGTCGGATTTCAAACCCTAGCCATCGTCTGGCCCGAAAATACCGATTTCGACCCATTTTTGTCGGGTGGTACGAAAATGGCCTGAAAAGTCCAGATGAAATCGACGACCGCGAGATCCTTGTAGCATTCTTCTCCAAAATTTATGACTGTGTCTCGGGTTCCGTTTCGGATTTCAAACCCTAGCCATCGTTTGGCCCAAAAATACCGATTTCGGCCCATTTTTGTCGGGTGGTACGAAAATCGCCTGAAAAGTGCGGATGAAATCGACGACCGCGAGATTCTTGTAGCATTCTTCTCCTAAATTTATGACTGTGTCTCAGGTTTCGTGTCGGATTTCAAACCCTAGCCATCGTCTGGCCCGAAAATACCGATTTCGGCCCATTTTTGTCGGGTGGTACGAAATTCGCCCGAAAAGTGCAGATGAAATCGACGACCGCGAGATCCTTGTATCATTCTTCTCCTAAATTTATGACTGTGTCTCGGGTTCCGTGTCAAATTTCAAACCCTAGCCATCGTCTGGCCCGAAAATACCGATTTCGGCCCATTTTTATCGGGTGGTACGAAAATCGCCCGAAAAGTGCAGATGAAATCGACGACCGCGAGATTCTTGTAGCATTCTTCTCCAAAATTTATGACTGTGTCTCGGGTTTTGTGTCGGATTTCAAACCCTAGCCATCGTCTGGCCCGAAAATACCGATTTCGGCCCATTTTTGTCGGGTGGTACGAAAATGGCTTGAAAAGTCCAGATGAAATCGACGACCGCGAGATCCTTGTAGCATTCTTCTCCAAAATTTATGACTGTGTCTCGGGTTCCGTGTCGGATTGCAAACCCTAGCCATCGTCTGGCCCGAAAATACCGATTTCGGCCCATTTTTGTCGGGTTGTACGAAAATCGCCCGAAAAGTGCAGATGAAATCGACGACCGCGAGATCCTTGTAGCATTCTTCTCCTAAATTTATGACTGTGTCTCGCGTTCCGTGTCGGATTTCAAACCCTAGCCATCGTTTGGCCCGAAAATACCGATTTCGGCCCATTTTTGCCGGGTGGTACGAAAATGGCTTGAAAAGTCCATATGAAATCGACGACCGCGAGATCCTTGTAGCATTCTTCTCCAAAATTTATGACTGTGTCTCGGGTTCCGTGTCGGATTTCAAACCCTAGCCATTGTCTGGCCCAAAAATACCGATTTCGGCCCATTTTTGTCGGGTGGTACGAAAATCGCCCGAAAAGTGTAGATGAAATCGACGACCGCGAGATTCTTGTTGCATTCTTCTCCTAAATTTATGACTGTGTCTTGGGTTTCGTGTCGGATTTCAAACCCTAGCCATCGTTTGTCCCGAAAATACCGATTTTGGCCCATTTTTGTCTGGTTGTACGAAAATCGCCGGAAAAGTGCAGATGAAATCGACGACCGCGAGATCCTTGTAGCATTCTTCTCCTAAATTTATGACTGTGTCTCGGGTTCCGTGTCGGATTTCAAACCCTCGCCATCGTCTGGCCCGAAAATACCGATTTCGGCCCATTTTTGCCGGGTGGTACGAAAATGGCCTGAAAAGTCCAGATGAAATCGACGACCGCGAGATCCTTGTAGCATTCTTCTCCAAAATTTATGACTGTGTCTCGGGTTTCGTGTCGGATTGCAAACCCTAGCCATCGTTTGGCCCGAAAATACCGATTTCGGCCCATTTTTGTCGGGTGGTACGAAAATCGCCTGAAAAGTGCAGATGAAATCGACGACCGCGAGATTATTGTAGCATTCTTCTCCTAAATTTATAACTGTGTCTCGGGTTTCGTGTCGGATTTCAAACCCTAGCCATTGTATGGCCCGAAAATACCGATTTCGACCCATTTTTGTCGGGTGGTACGAAAATCACCCAAAAAGTGCAGATGAAATCGACGACCACGAGATCCTTGTAGCATTCTTCTCCTCAATTTATGACTGTGTCTCGGGTTCCGTGTCGGATTTCAAACCCTAGCCATCGTCTGGCCCAAAAATACTGATTTCGGCCCATTTTTGTCGGGTAGAACGAAAATCGCCCGTAAAGTGCAGATGAAATCGACGACCGCGAGATCCTTGTAGCATTCTTCTCCTCAATTTATGAATGTGTCTCGGGTTCTGTGTCGGATTTCAAACCCTAGCCATCGTCTGGCCCGGAAATACCGATTTCAGCTAATTTTTGTCGGGTGGTACGAAAATCGCCCGAAAAGTGCAGATGAAATCGACGACCGCGAGATTCTTGTTGCATTCTTCTCCTAAATTTATGACTGTGTCTCGGGTTCCGTGTCGGATTTCAAACCCTAGCCATCGTTTGGCCCGAAAATACCGATTTCGGCCCATTTTTGTCAGGTGGTACGAAAATCGCCCGAAAGTGCAGATGAAATCGACGACCGCGAGATCCTTGTAGCATTCTTCTACTAAATTTATGACTGTGTCTCGGGTTCCGTGTCAGATTTCAAACCCTAGCCATCGTCTGGCCCGAAAATACTGATTTCGGCCCATTTTTGTTGGGTGGTACGAAAATCGCCCGAAAAGTGCAGATGAAATCGACGACCGCGAGATTCTTGTAGCATTCTTCTCCTAAATTTATGACTGTTTCTCGGGTTCCGTGTCGGATTTCAAACCCTAGCCATCGTCTGGCCTGAAAATACCGATTTCGGCCCATTTTTGTCAGGTGGTACGAAAATGGCCTAAAAAGTCCATATGAAATCGACGACCGCAAGATCCTTGTAGCATTCTTCTCCTAATTTTATGACTGTTTCTCGGGTTCCGTGTCGGATTTCAAACCCTATCCATCGTCAGGCCTGAAAATACCGATTTCGGCCCATTTTTGTCGGGTGGTACCAAAATCGCCTGAAAAGTCCAGATGAAATCGACAACCGCGAGATCCTTGTAGCATTCTTCTCCAAAATTTATGACTGTGTCTCGGGTTCCGTGTCGGATTGCAAACCCTAGCCATCGTGTGGCCCGAAAATACCGATTTCGGCCCATTTTTGTCGGGTGGTACGAAAATCGCCCGAAAAGTGCAGTTGAAATCGATGACCGCGAGATTCTTGTAGCATTCTTCTCCTAAATTAATCACTGTGTCTCGGGTTTTGTGTCGGATTTTAAACCCTAGCCATCGTCTGGCCCGAAAATACCGATTTCGGCCCATTTTTGCCGGGTGGTACGAAAATGGCTTGAAAAGTCCAGATGAAATCGACGACCGCGAGATCCTTGTAGCATTCTTCTCCTCAATTTATGACTGTGTCTCGGGTTCCGTGTCGGATTTCAAACCCTAGCCATCGTCTGGCCCAAAAATACCGATTTCGGCTCATTTTTGTCGGGTAGTACGTAAATCGTCCGGAATGTGCAGATGAAATCAACGACCGCGAGATCCTTGTAGCATTCTTCTCCTCAATTTATGACTGTGTCTCGGGTTCCGTGTCGGATTTCAAACCCTAGCCATCGTCTGGCCCGAAAATACCGATTTCGGCCCATTTTTGTCGGGTGGTACGAAAATAACCCGAAAAGTGCAGATGAAATCGACGACCGCGAGATCCTTGTAGCATTCTTCTCCAAAATTTATGACTGTGTCTTGGGTTCCGTGTCGGATTTCAAACCCTAGCCATCGTCAGGCCCGAAAATATCGATTTCGGCCCATTTTTATCGGGTGGTACGAAAATGGCCTAAAAAGTCCAGATGAAATCGACGACCGCGAGATCCTTGTAGCATTCTTCTCCAAAATATATGACTGTGTCTCGGGTTCCGTTTCGGATTGCAAACCCTAGCCATCGTCTGGCCCGAAAATACCGATTTCGGCCCATTTTTGTCGGGTGGTACGTAAATCGGCTGGAATGTGCAGATGAAATCAACGACCGCGAGATCCTTGTAGCATTCTTCTCCTCAATTTATGACTGTGTCTCGGGTTCCGTGTCGGATTTCAAACCCTAGCCATCGTCTGGCCCGAAAATACCGATTTCGGCCCATTTTTGTCGGGTGGTACGAAAATAACCCGAAAAGTGCAGATGAAATCGACGACCGCGAGATCCTTGTAGCATTCTTCTCCTAATTTTATGACTGTGTCTCGGGTTCCGTGTCGGATTTCAAACCCTAGCCATCGTCTGGCCCGAAAATACCGATTTCGACCCATTTTTGTCGGGTGGTACGAAAATGGCCTGAAAAGTCCAGATGAAATCGACGACCGCGAGATCCTTGTAGCATTCTTCTCCTCAATTTATGACTGTGTCTCGGGTTCCGTGTCGGATTTCAAACCCTAGCCATCGTCTGGCCCAAAAATACCGATTCCGGCCCATTTTTGTCGGGTGGTACGAAAATCGCCCGAAAAGTGCAGATGAAATCGACGACCGCGAGATTCTTGTTGCATTCTTCTCCTAAATTTATGACTGTGTCTTGGGTTTCATGTCGGATTTCAAACCCTAGCCATCGTTTGGCCCGAAAATACCAATTTCTGCCCATTTTTGTCGGGTTGTACGAAAATCGCCAGAAAAGTGCAGATGAAATCGACGACCGCGAGATCCTTGTAGCATTCTTCTCCTAAATTTATGACTGTGTCTCGCGTTCCGTGTCGGATTTCAAACCCTAGCCATCGTCTGGCCCGAAAATACCGATTTCGGCCCATTTTTGCCGGGTGGTACGAAAATGGCTTGAAAAGTCCAGATGAAATCGACGACCGCGAGATCCTTGTAGCATTCTTCTCCAAAATTTATGACTGTGTCTTGGGTTCCGTGTCAGATTTCAAACCCTAGCCATCGTTTGGCCCGAAAATACCGATTTCGGCCCATTTTGGTCGGGTGGTACGAAAATCGCCCGAAAAGTGCAGATGAAATCGACGACCGCGAGATCCTTGTTGCATTCTTCTCCTCAATTTATGACTGTGTCTTGGGTTCCGTGTCGGATTTCAAACCCTAGCCATCGTTTGGCCCGAAAATACCGATTTTGGCCCATTTTTGTCGGGTTGTACGAAAATCGCCCGAAAAGTGCAGATGAAATCGACGACCGCGAGATCCTTGTAGCATTCTTCTCCTAAATTTATGACTGTGTCTCGCGTTCCGTGTCGGATTTCAAACCCTAGCCATCGTTTGGCCCGAAAATACCGATTTCGGCCCATTTTTGCCGGGTGGTACGAAAATGGCTTGAAAAGTCCATATGAAATCGACGACCGCGAGATCCTTGTAGCATTCTTCTCCAAAATTTATGACTGTGTCTCGGGTTCCGTGTCGGATTGCAAACCCTAGCCATCGTCTGGCCCGAAAATACCGATTTCGGCCCATTTTTGTCGGGTGGTACGACAATCGCCCGAAAAGTGCAGATGAAATCGACGACCACGAGATCCTTGTAGCATTCTTCTCCTCAATTTATGATTGTGTCTCGGGTTCCGTGTCGGATTTCAAACCCTAGCCATTGTCTGGCACGAAAATACCGATTTCGGCCCATTTTTATCGGGTGGTACGAAAATGGCCTAAAAAGTCCTGATGAAATCGACGACCACGAGATCCTTGTAGCATTCTTCTCCAAAATATATGACTGTGTCTCGGGTTCCGATTCGGATTGCAAACCCTAGCCATCGTCTTGCCCGAAAATACCGATTTCGGCCCATTTTTGTCGGGTCGTACGAAAATCGCCCGAAAAGTGCAGATGAAATCGACGACCGCGAGATCCTTGTTGCATTCTTCTCCTAAATTTATGACTGTGTCTCGGGTTCCGTGTCGGATTTCAAACCCTAGCCATCGTCTGGCCCGAAAATACCGATTTCGGCACATTTTTATCGGGTGGTACGAAAATGGCCTAAAAAGTCCAGATGAAATCGACGACCGCGAGATCCTTGTAGCATTCTTCTCCAAAATATATGACTGTGTCTCGGGTTCCGTTTCGGATTGCAAACCCTAGCCATCGTCTCGCCCGAAAATACCGATTTCGGCCCATTTTTGTCGGGTGGTACGAAAATCGCCCGAAAAGTGCAGATGAAATCGACGACCACGAGATCCTTGTAGCATTCTTCTCCTCAATTTATGATTGTGTCTCGGGTTCCGTGTCGGATTTCAAATCCTAGCCATCGTCTGGCCCAAAAATACCGATTTCGGCCCATTTTTGTCGGGTAGTACGAAAATCGGCCGAAAAGTGCAGATGAAATCGACGACCGCGAGATTCTTGTAGCATTCTTCCCCTAAATTTATGACTGTGTCTTGGGTTTGGTGTTGGATTTCAAACCCTAGCCATCGTCTGGCCAAAAAATACCGATTTCGGCCCATTTTTGTCGGGTGGTATGAAAATCGCCCGAAAAGTGCAGATGAAATCGACGACCGCGAGATCCTTGTAGCATTCTTCTCCTCAATTTATGACTGTGTCTCGGGTTCCGTGTCGGATTTCAAACCCTAACCATCGTCTGGCCCGAAAATACCGATTTCGGCTAATTTTTGTCGGGTGGTACGAAAATCGCCCGAAAAGTGCAGATGAAATCGACGACCGCGAGATTCTTGTAGCATTCTTCTCCTAAATTTATGACTGTGTCTCGAGTTTAATGTCGGATTTCAAACCCTAGCCATCGTTTGGCCCGAAAATACCGATTTCGGCCCATTTTTGTCTGGTTGTACGAAAATCGCCCGAAAAGTGCAGATTAAATCGACGACCGCGAGATCCTTATAGCATTCTTCTCCAAAACTTATGACAGTGTCTCGGGTTTCGTGTCGGATTTCAAACCCTAGCCATCGTCTGGCCCGAAAATACCGATTTCGGCCCATTTTTGTCGGGTGGTACGAAAATCGCCCGAAAAGTGCAGATGAAATCGACGACCGCGAGATCCTTGTAGCATTCTTGTCCTCAATTTATGACTGTGTCTCGGGTTCCGTGTCGGATTTCAAACCCTAGCCATCGTCTGGCCCGAAAATACCGATTTCGACCCATTTTTGTCGGGTGGTACGAAAATGGCCCGAAAAGTCCAGATGAAATCGACGACCGCGAGATCGTTGTAACATTCTTCTCCAAAATTTATGACAGTGTCTCGGGTTCTGTGTCGGATTTCAAACCCTAGCCATCGTCTTGCCCGAAAATACCGATTTCGGCCCATTTTTGTCGGGTGGTAAGAAAATCGCCCGAAAAGTGCAGATGAAATCGACGACCGCGAGAACCTTGTGGCATTCTTCTCCTAAATTTATGACTGTGTCTCGGGTTTCGTGTCAGACTTCAAATCCTAGCCATCGTCTGGCCCGAAAATACCGTTTTCGGCCCATTTTTGTCAAGTGGTACGAAAATCGCCCGAAAAGTCCAGATAAAATCGACGACCGCGAGATCCTTGTAGCATTCTTCTCCAAAATTTATGACTGTGTCTCGGGTTCCGTGTCGGATTTCAAACCCTAGCCATCGTCTGGCCCGAAAATACCGATTTCGGCCCATTTTTGTCGAGTGGTACGAAAATCGCCCGAAAAGTGCAGATGAAATCGACGACCGCGAGATCCTTGTAGCATTCTTCTCCTCAATTTATGACTGTGTCTCGGGTTCCGTGTCGGATTTCAAACCCTAGCCATCGTCTGGCCCGAAAATACCGATTTCGGCCCATTTTTGTCGGGTGGTACGAAAATAACCCGAAAAGTGCAGATGAAATCGACGACCGCGAGATCCTTGTAGCATTCTTCTCCTAATTTTATGACTGTGTCTCGGGTTCCGTGTCGGATTTCAAACCCTAGCCATCGTCTGGCCCGAAAATACCGATTTCGACCCATTTTTGTCGGGTGGTACGAAAATGGCCTGAAAAGTCCAGATGAAATCGACGACTGCGAGATCCTTGTAGCATTCTTCTCCAAAATTTATGACTGTGTCTCGGGTTCCGTGTCGGATTGCAAACCCTAGCCATCGTCTGGCCCGAAAATACCGATTTCGGCCCATTTTTGTCGGGTGGTACGAAAATCGCCCGAAAAGTGCAGATGAAATCGACGACCGTGAGATCCTTGTAGCATTCTTCTCCTAAATTTATGAATGTGTCTCGGGTTCCGTGTCGGATTTCAAACCCTAGCCATCGTCTGGCCCGAAAATACCGATTTCGGCCCATTTTTGTCGGGTGGTACGAAAATCGCCCGAAAAGTGCAGATGAAATCGACGATCGCGAGATCCTTGTAGCATTCTTCTCCTTAATTTATGACTGTGTCTCGTGTTCCGTGTCAGATTTAAAAACCCTAGCCATCGTCTGGCCCGAAACTACCGATTTCGGCCTATTTTTGTCGGGTGGTACGAAAATCACCCGAAAAGTCCAGATGAAATCGACGACCGCGAGATCCTTGTAGCATTCTTCTCCTAAATTTATGACTGTGTCTCGGGTTCCGTATAGGATTTCAAACCCTAGCCATCGCCTGGCCCGAAAATACCGATTTCGGCCCATTTTTGTCGGGTGGTACGAAAATCGCCCGAAAAGTGCAGATGAAATCGACGACCGCAAGATCCTTATAGCATTCTTCTCCTCAATTTATGACTGTGTCTCGGGTTCCGTGTCGGATTTCAAACCCTAGCCATCGTCTGGCCCGAAAATACCGATTTCGGCCCATTTTTGTCGGGTGGTACGAAAATCGCCCGAAAAGGGCAGATGAAATCGACGACCGCGAGATCCTTGTAGCATTCTTCTCCTCAATTTATGACTGTGTCTCGGGTTCCTTGTCGGATTTCAAACCCTAACCATCGTCTGGCCCGAAAATACCGATTTCGGCTAATTTTTGTCGGGTGGTACGAAAATCGCCCGAAAAGTGCAGATGAAATCGACGACCGCGAGATCCTTGTAGCATTCTTCTCCTAAATTTATGACTGTGTCTCGAGTTTAATGTCGGATTTCAAACCCTAGCCATCGTTTGGCCCGAAAATACCGATTTCGGCCCATTTTTGTCTGGTTGTACGAAAATCGCCCGAAAAGTGCAGATTAAATCGACGACCGCGAGATCCTTATAGCATTCTTCTCCAAAATTTATGACAGTGTCTCGGGTTTCGTGTCGGATTTCAAACCCTAGCCATCGTCTGGCCCGAAAATACCGATTTCGGCCCATTTTTGCCGGGTGGTACGAAAATGGCTTGAAAAGTCCAGATGAAATCGACGACCGCGAGATCCTTGTAGCATTCTTCTCCAAAATTTATGACTGTGTCTTGGGTTCCGTGTCAGATTTCAAACCCTAGCCATCGTTTGGCCCGAAAATACCGATTTCGGCCCATTTTGGTCGGGTGGTACGAAAATCGCCCGAAAAGTGCAGATGAAATCGACGACCGCGAGATCCTTGTTGCATTCTTCTCCTCAATTTATGACTGTGTCTTGGGTTCCGTGTCGGATTTCAAACCCTAGCCATCGTTTGGCCCGAAAATACCGATTTTGGCCCATTTTTGTCGGGTTGTACGAAAATCGCCCGAAAAGTGCAGATGAAATCGACGACCGCGAGATCCTTGTAGCATTCTTCTCCTAAATTTATGACTGTGTCTCGCGTTCCGTGTCGGATTTCAAACCCTAGCCATCGTCTGGCCCGAAAATACCGATTTCGGCCCATTTTTGCCGGGTGGTACGAAAATGGCTTGAAAAGTCCAGATGAAATCGACGACCGCGAGATCCTTGTAGCATTCTTCTCCAAAATTTATGACTGTGTCTTGGGTTCCGTGTCGGATTTCAAACCCTAGCCATCGTTTGGCCCGAAAATACCGATTTCGGCCCATTTTTGTCGGGTGGTACGAAAATCGCCCAAAAAGTGCAGATGAAATCGACGACCGCGAGATCCTTGTAGCATTCTTCTCCTCAATTTATGACTGTGTCTCGGGTTTCGTGTCGGATTTCAAACCCTAGCCATCGTCTGGCCCAGAAATACCGATTTTGGCCCATTTTTGTCGAGTGGTACGAAAATCGCCCGAAAAGTGCAGATGAAATCGACGACCGCGAGATCTCTGTAGCATTCTTCTCCTAAATTTATGAATGTGTCTCGGGTTCCGTGTTGGATTTCAAACCCTAGCCATCGTCTGGCTCGAAAATACCGATTTCGGCCCATTTTTGTCGGGTGGTACGAAAATCGCCCGAAAAATCCAGATTAAATCGACGACTGCGAGATCCTTGTAGCATTCTTCTCCTCAATTTATGACTGTGTCTCGGGTTCCGTGTCGGATTTCAAACCCTAGCCATCGTTTGGCCTGAAAATACCGATTTCGGCCCATTTTTGTCGGGTGGTACGAAAATCGCCCGAAAGTGCAGATGAAATCGACGACCACGAGATCCTTGTAGCATTCTTCTACTAAATTTATGACTGTGTCTCGGGTTCCGTGTCAGATTTCAAACCCTAGCCATCGTCTGGCCCGAAAATACTGATTTCGGCCCATTTTTGTTGGGTGGTACGAAAATCGCCTCGAAAAGTGCAGATGAAATCGACGACCGCGAGATTCTTGTAGCATTCTTCTCCAAAATTTATGACTGTGTCTCGGGTTCCGTGTCAGATTGCAAACCCTAGCCATCGTGTGGCCCGAAAATACCGATTTCGGCCCATTTTTGTCGGGTGGTACGAAAATCGCCCGAAAAGTGCAGTTGAAATCGATGACCGCGAGATTCTTGTAGCATTCTTCTCCCAAATTAATCATTGTCTCTCGGGTTTTTTGTCGGATTTTAAACCCTAGCCATCGTTTGGCCCGAAAATACCGATTTCGGCCCATTTTTGTGGGGTGGTACGAAAATCGCACGAAAAGTGCAGATGAAATCGACGACCGCGAGATCCTTGTAGCATTCTTCTCCAAAATTTATGATTGTGTCTCAGGTTCCGTGTCGGATTGCAAACCCTAGCCATCGTCTGGCCCGAAAATACCGATTTCGGCCCATTTTTGTCGGGTGGTACGTAAATCGCCCGGAAAGTGCAGATGAAATCAACGACCGCGAGATCCTTGTAGCATTCTTCTCCTCAATTTATGAC
>JBBPBP010001294.1:2139-12532 GCA_037974735.1 Cicer chorassanicum
GAATAAGCTAAGGGAGGACGAAAATGATCTAAATGTTCAACCAATGACACAAATGTACTTATTGGATGCACAAGATTGGTTAAAAACCCTAATTGGACGAGAATAAGCCTTGGGAGGACGAAAATGATCTAAATGTTCAACCAATGACACAAATGTACTTACTGGAAGCACAAGATTGGTTAAAAACCCTAATTGGACGAGAATAAGCCTAGGGAGGGCGAAAATGTCCTAAATGTTCAACCAATGACACAAATGTACTTATTGGATGCACAAGATTGGTTAAAAACCCTAATTGGACGAGAATAAGCCTTGGGAGGACGAAAATGACCTAAATGTTCAACCAATGACACAAATGTACTTATTGGATGCACAAGATTGGTTAAAAACCCTAATTGGACGAGATTAAGTCTTTTGAGGACGAAAATGACCTAAATGTTCAACCAATGACACAAAATCACTTATTGGATACACAAGATTGGTTAAAAAACCCTAATTGGACGAGAATAAGCCTAGGGAGGGCGAAAATGATCTAAATGTTCAACCAATGAAACAAATGTACTTATTGGATGCACAAGATTGGTTAAAAACCCTAATTGGATGAGAATACGCCTACAAAGGACCAAAATGACCTAAATGTTCAACCAATGACACAAAATCACTTATTGGATGCACAAGATTGGTTAAAAACCCTAATTGGACGAGACTAAGCTTTGGGAGGACGAAAATGACCTAAATGTTCAACTAATGACACAAATGTACTTATTGGACGCACAAGTTTGGTTAAAAACCCTAATTGGACGAGAATAAGCCTTGGGAGGATGAAAATGACCTAAATGTTCAACCAATGACACAAAATCACTTATTGGATGCACAAGATTGGTTAAAAACCCTAATTGGACGAGAATAAGCCTTGGGAGGATGAAAATGACATAAATGTTCAACCAATGACACAAAATCACTTATTGGATACACAAGATTGGTTAAAAAACCCTAATTGGACGAGAATAAGCTAAGGGAGGACGAAAATGATCTAAATGTTCAACCAATGACACAAATGTACTTATTGGATGCACAAGATTGGTTAAAAACCCTAATTGGACGAGAATAAGCCTTGGGAGGACGAAAATGACCTAAATGTTCAACCAATGACACAAAAGTACTTATTGGATACACAAGATTGGTTAAAAACCCTAATTGGATGAGAATAAGTCTTGGGAGGACGAAAATGACCTAAATGTTCAACCAATGACACAAATGTACTTATTGGATACACAAGATTGGTTAAAAACCCTAATTGGACGAGAATAAGCCTTGGGAGGACGAAAATGACCTAAATGTTCAACCAATGACACAAACGTACTTATTGGATGCCCAAGATTGGTTAAAAACCCTAATTGGACGAGAATAAGCCTTTGGACGACGAAAATGACCTAAATGTTCAACCAATGACACAAATGTACTTATTGGATGCACAAGATTGGTTAAAAACCCTAATTGGACGAGAATAAGCCTTGGGAGGACGAAAATGACCTAAATGTTCAACCAATGACACAAAAGTACTTATTGGATACACAAGATTGGTTAAAAACCCTAATTGGACGAGAATAAGCCTTGGGAGGACGAAAATGACCTAAATGTTCAACCAATGACACAAATGTACTTATTGGATGCACAAGATTGGTTAAAAACCCTAATTGGACGAGAATAACCCTTCGGAGGACGAAAATGACCTAAATGTTTAACCAATGACACAAATGTACTTATTGGATGCACAAGATTGGTTAAAAACCCTAATTGGACGAGAATAAGCCTTGGGAGGACGAAAATGACCTAAATGTTCAACCAATGACACAAAAGTACTTATTGGATGCACAAGATTGGTTAAAAACCCTAAATGGACGAGAATAAGCCTTGGGAGGACGAAAATGACCTAAATGTTCAACCAATGACACAAAATCACTTATTGGATGCACAAGATTGGTTAAAAACCCTAATTGGACGAGAATAAGCCTTGGGAGGATGAAAATGACATAAATGTTCAACCAATGACACAAAATCACTTATTGGATACACAAGATTGGTTAAAAAACCCTAATTGGACGAGAATAAGCTAAGGGAGGACGAAAATGATCTAAATGTTCAACCAATGACACAAATGTACTTATTGGATGCACAAGATTGGTTAAAAACCCTAATTGGACGAGAATAAGCCTTGGGAGGACGAAAATGATCTAAATGTTCAACCAATGACACAAATGTACTTACTGGAAGCACAAGATTGGTTAAAAACCCTAATTGGACGAGAATAAGCCTAGGGAGGGCGAAAATGTCCTAAATGTTCAACCAATGACACAAATGTACTTATTGGATGCACAAGATTGGTTAAAAACCCTAATTGGACGAGAATAAGCCTTGGGAGGACGAAAATGACCTAAATGTTCAACCAATGACACAAATGTACTTATTGGATGCACAAGATTGGTTAAAAACCCTAATTGGACGAGAATAAGCCTAAGGAGGACGGAAATGACCTAAATGTTCAACCAATGACACAAATGTACTTATTGGATGCACAAGATTGGTTAAAAACCCTAATTGGACGAGAATAAGACTAGGGAGGACGAAAATGACCTAAATGTTCAACCAATGACACAAAATCACTTATTGGATGCATAAGATTGGTTAAAAACCCTAATTGGACGAGAATAAGCCTTGGGAGGACGAAAATGACCTAAATGTTCAACCAATGACACAAAATAACTTATTGGATGCACAAGATTGGTTAAAAACCCTAATTGGACGAGAATAAGCCTTGGGAGGACGAAAACGACCTAAATGTATAACCAATGACACAAAATCACTTATTGGAAGCACAAGATTGGTTAAAAACCCTAATTGGACGAGAATAAGCCTTGGGAGGACGAAAATGACCTAAATGTTCAACCAATGACACAAATGTACTTATTGGATGCACAAGATTGGTTAAAAACCCTAATTGGACGAGAATAAGCCTAAGGAGGAAGAAAATGACCTAAATGTTCAACCAATGACACAAAATCACTTATTGGATGCACAAGATTGGTTAAAAACCCTAATTGGACGAGAATAAGCCTTGGGAGGACGAAAATGACCTAAATGTTCAACCAATGACACAAAATTACTTATTAGATGCACAAGATTGGTTAAAAACCCTAATTGGACGAGAATAAGCCTTGGGAGGACGAAAATGACCTAAATGTTCAACCAATGACACAAAATCACTTATTGGATGCACAAGATTGGTTAAAAACCCTAATTGGACGAGAATAAGCCTATCGAGGACGAAAATGACCTAAATGTTCAACCAATGACACAAAATCACTTATTGAATGCACAAGATTGGTTAAAAACCCTAATTTGAGGAGAAGAAGCCTTAGGTGGACGAAAATGACCTAAATGTTCAACCAATGACACAAAATCACTTATTGGATGCACAAGATTGGTTAAAAACCCTAATTGGACGAGAATAAGCTTTGGGAGGACGAAAATGACCTAAATGTTCAACCAATGACACAAATGTACTTATTGGATGCACAAGATTGGTTAAAAACCCTAATTGGACGAGAATAAGCCTTGGGTGGACGAAAATGACCTAAATGTTCAACCAATGGCACAAAATCACTTATTGGATGCACAAGATTGGTTAAAAACCCTAATTGGACGAGAATAAGCCTATCGAGGACGAAAATGACCTAAATGTTCAACCAATGACACAAAATCACTTATTGAATGCACAAGATTGGTTAAAAACCCTAATTTGAGGAGAAGAAGCCTTAGGTGGACGAAAATGACCTAAATGTTCAACCAATGACACAAAATCACTTATTGGATGCACAAGATTGGTTAAATGCCCTAATTGGACGAGAATAAGCCTAGGGAGGACGAAAATGACCTAAATGTTCGACCAATGACACAAAATCACTTATTGGATGCACAATATTGGTTAAAAACCCTAATTGGACGAGAATAAGTCTTGGGAGGACGAAAATGACCAAAATGTTCAACCAATGACACAAAATCACTTATTGGATGCACAAGATTGGTTAAAAACCCTAATTGGACGAGAATAAGCTTTGGGAGGACGAAAATGACCTAAATGTTCAACCAATGACACAAATGTACTTATTGGATGCACAAGATTGGTTAAAAACCCTAATATATCAAGATTAAGCTATGGGAGGACGAAACTGACCTAAATGTTCAACCAATGACACAAAATCACTTATTGGATGCACAAGATTGGTTAAAAACCCTAATTGGACGAGAATAAGCCTAGGGAGGACGAAAATGACCTAAATGTTCAACCAATGACACAAAATCACTTATTGGATGCACAAGATTGGTTAAAAACCCTAATTGAACGAGAATAAGCGTTGGGAGGACGAAAATGACCTAAATGTGCAACCAATGACACAAATGTACTTATTGGATGCACAAGATTGGTTAAAAACCCTAATTGGACGAGAATAAGCCTTGGGAGGACGAAAATGACCTAAATGTTCAACCAATGACACAAAAGTACTTATTGGATGCACAAGATTGGTTAAAAACCCTAATTGGACGAGAATAAGCCTTGGGAGGACGAAAATGACCTAAATGTTCAACCAATGACACAAATGTTCTTATTGGATGCACAAGATTGGTTAAAAACCCTAATTGGACGAGAATAAGCCTTGGGAGGACGAAAATGACCTAAATGTTCCACCAATGACACAAATGTACTTATTGGATGCACAAGATTGGTTAAAAACCCTAATTGGACAAGTATAAGATTTGGGAGGACGAAAATGACCTAAATGTTCAACCAATGACACAAAATCACTTATTGGATGCACAAGATTGGTTAAAAACCCTAATTGGACGAGAATAAGCCTTGGGAGGACGAAAATGACCTAAATGTTCAACCAATGACACAAATGTACTTATTGGATGCACAAGATTGGTTAAAAACCCTAATTGGACGAGATTAAGTCTTTTGAGGACGAAAATGACCTAAATGTTCAACCAATGACACAAAATCACTTATTGGATACACAAGATTGGTTAAAAAACCCTAATTGGACGAGAATAAGCCTAGGGAGGGCGAAAATGATCTAAATGTTCAACCAATGAAACAAATGTACTTATTGGATGCACAAGATTGGTTAAAAACCCTAATTGGATGAGAATACGCCTACAAAGGACCAAAATGACCTAAATGTTCAACCAATGACACAAAATCACTTATTGGATGCACAAGATTGGTTAAAAACCCTAATTGGACGAGACTAAGCTTTGGGAGGACGAAAATGACCTAAATGTTCAACTAATGACACAAATGTACTTATTGGACGCACAAGTTTGGTTAAAAACCCTAATTGGACGAGAATAAGCCTTGGGAGGATGAAAATGACCTAAATGTTCAACCAATGACACAAAATCACTTATTGGATGCACAAGATTGGTTAAAAACCCTAATTGGACGAGAATAAGCCTTGGGAGGATGAAAATGACCTAAATGTTCAACCAATGACACAAATGTACTTATAGGATGGACAAGAATTGTTAAAAACCCTAATTGGACGAGAATAAGCCTTGGGAAGACTAAAATGACCTAAATGTTCAACCAATGATACAAATGTACTTATTGGATGCACAAGATTGGTCAAAAACCCTAATTGGACGAGAATAAGCCTTGGGAGGACGAAAATGACCTAAATGTTCAACCAATGACACAAATGTACTTATTGGATGCACAAGATTTCTTAAAAACCCTAATTGGACGAGAATAAGCCTTGGGAGGACGAAAATGACCTAAATGTTCAACCAATGACACAAAATCACTTATTGGATGCACAAGATTGGTTAAAAACCCTAATTGGACGAGAATAAGCCTTGGGAGGACGAAAATGACCTAAATGTTCAACCAATGACACAAATGTACTTATTGGATGCACAAGATTGGTTAAAAACCCTAATTGGACGAGAATAAGCATTGGGAGGACGAAAATGACCTAAATGTTCAACCAATGACACAACTGTACTTATTGGATGCACAAGATTAGTTAAAAACCCTAATTGGACGAGAATAAGCCTTGGGAGGACAAAAATGACCTAAATGTTCAACCAATGACACAAAATCACTTATTGGATGCACAAGATTGGATAAAAACCCTAATTGGACGAGAATAAGCCTTGGGAGGACGAAAATGACCTAAATGTTCAACCAATGACACAAAAGCACTTATTGGATGCACAAGATTGGTTAAAAACCCTAATTGGACGAGAATAAGCCTTGAGAGGACGAAAATGACCTAAATGTTCATCCAATGACACAAATGTACTTATTGGAAGCACAAGATTGGTTAAAAACCCTAATTGGACGAGAATAAGCCTTGGGAGGACGAAAATGACCTAAATGTTCAACCAATGACACAAATGTACTTATTGGATGCACAAGATTGGTTAAAAACCCTAATTGGACGAGAATAAGCCTTGGGAGGACGAAAATGACCTAAATGTTCAACCAAAGACACAAAATCACTTATTGGATGCACAATATTGGTTAAAAACCCTAATTGGACGAGAATAAGCCTTGGGAGGACGAAAATGACCTAAATGTTCAACCAATGACACAAATGTACTTATTGGATGCACAAGATTGGTTAAAAACCCTAATTGGACGAGAATAAGCCTTTGGAGGACGAAAATGACCTAAATGTTCAACAAACGACACAAAATCACTTATTGGATGCACAAAATTGGTTAAAAACCCTAATTGGACGAGAATAAGCTTTGGGAGGACGAAAATGACCTAAATGTTCAACCAATGACACAAATGTACTAATGGGATGCACAAGATTGGTTAAAAACCCTAATTGGACGAGAATAAGCCTTGGGAGGACGAAAATGACCTAAATGTTCAACCAATGACACAAATGTACTTATTGGATGCACAAGATTGGTTAAAAACCCTAATTGGACGAGAATAAGCCTTGGGAGGACGAAAATGACCTAAATGTTCAACCAATGACACAAATGTAATTATTGGATGCACAAGATTGGTTAAAAACCCTAATTGGACGAGAGTAAGCCTTGGGAGGACGAAAATGACCTAAATGTTCAACCAATGACAAAAATGTACTTATTGGATGCACAAGATTGGTTAAAAACCCTAATTGGACGAGAAAAAGCCTTGGGAGGACGAAAATGACCTAAATGTCCAACCAATGACACAAATGTACTTATTGGATGCACAAGATTGGTTAAAAACCCTAATTGGACGAGAATAAGCCTTGGGAGGACGAAAATGACCTAAATGTTCAACCAATGACACAAATGTACTTATTGGATGCACAAGATTGGTTAAAAACCCTAATTGGACGAGAATAAGCCTTGGGAGGAAGAAAATGACCTAAATGTTCAACCAATGACACAAAATCACTTATTGGATGCCCAAGATTGGTTAAAAACCCTAATTGGACGAGAATAAGCCTTGGGAGGACGAAAATGACCTAAATGTTCAACCAATGACACAAATGTACTTATTGGATGCACAAGATTGGTTAAAAACCCTAATTGGACGAGAATAAGCCTTGGGAGGACAAAAATGACCTAAATGTTCATCCAACAACAAAAAATCACTTATTGGTTGCACAAGATTGGTTAAAAACCCTAATTGGACGAGAATAAGCCTTGGGAGGACGAAAATGACCTAAATGTTCAACCAATGACACAAATGTACTTATTGGATGCACAAGATTGGTTAAAAACCCTAATTGGACGAGAATAAGCCTTGGGAGGACGAAAATGACCTAAATGTTCAACCAATGACACAAATGTACTTATTGGATGCACAAGATTGGTTAAAAACCCTAATTGGACGAGAATATGTCCCTATAGGACGAAAATGACCTAAATGTTCAACCAATGACACAAAATCACTTATTGGATGCACAAGATTGGTTAAAAACCCTAATTGGACAAGAATAAGCCTTGGGAGGACGAAAATGACCTAAATTTTCAACCAATGACACAAAATCACTTATTGGATGCACAAGATTGGTTAAAAACCCTAATTGGACGAGAATAGGCCTTGGGAGGACTAAAATGACCTAAATATTCAACCAATGATACAAATGTACTTATTGGATGCCCAAGATTGATTAAAAACCCTAATTGGACGAGAATAAGGCTTGGGAGGACGAAAATGACCTAAATGTTCAAATAATTACACAAAATCACTTATTGGATGCACAAGATTGGTTAAAAACCCTAATTGGACGAGAATAAGCCTTGGGAGGACGAAAATGACCTAAATGTTCAACCAATTACACAAAATATCTTATTGGATGCACAAGATTGGTTAAAAACCCTAATTGGACGAGAATAAGGCTTGGGAGGACGAAAATGACCTAAATGTTCAAACAATTACACAAAATCACTTTATGGATGCACAAGATTGGTTAAAAACCCTAATTGGACGAGAATAAGCCTTGGGAGGACGAAAATGACCTAAATGTTCAACCAATGACACAAAATAACTTATTGGATGCACAAGATTGGTTAAAAACCCTAATTGGACGAGAATAAGCCTTGGGAGGACGAAAATGACCTAAATGTTCAACCAATGACACAAATGTACTTATTGGATGCACAAGATTGGTTAAAAACCCTAATTGGACGAGAATAAGTCCCTATAGGACGAAAATGACCTAAATGTTCAACCAATGACACAAAATCACTTATTGGATGCACAAGATTGGTTAAAAACCCTAATTGGACAAGAATAAGCCTTGGGAGGACGAAAATGACCTAAATGTTCAACCAATGACACAAAATCACTTATTGGAGGCACAAGATTGGTTAAAAACCCTAATTGGACGAGAATAAGCCTTGCGAGGACGAAAATGACCTTAATGTTCAACCAATGACACAAATGTACTTATTGGATGCACAAGATTGGTTAAAAACCCTAATTGGACGAGAATAAGCCTTGGGAGGACGAAAATGACCTAAATGTTCAACCAATGACACAAATGTACTTATTGGATGCACAAGATTGGTTAAAAACCCTAATTGGACGAGAATAAGCCTTGGGAGGACGAAAATGACCTAAATGTTCAACCAATGACACAAAATCACTTATTGGATGCACAAGATTGGTTAAAAACCCTAATTGGACGAGAATAAGCCTATGGAGGAGGAAAATGACGTAAATGTTCAACTAATGACAGAAAATCACTTATTGGATGCACAAGATTGGTTAAAAACCCTAATTGGACGAGAATAAGCCTTGGGAGGACGAAAATGACCTAAATGTTCAACCAATGACTCAAATCTACTTATTGGATGCACAAGATTGGTTAAAAACCCTAATTGGACAAGAATAAGCCTAGGGAGGACGAAAATGACCTAAATATTCAACCAATGACACAAAATCTCTTATTGGATGCACAAGATTGGTTAAAAACCCTAATTGGACGAGAATAAGCCTTGGGAGGACGAAAATGACCTAAATGTTCAACCAATGACACAAAATCACTTATTGGATGCACAAGATTGGTTAAAAACCCTAATTGGACGAGAATAAGCCTAGGTAGGACTAAAATGACCTAAATGTTCAACTAATGACACAAAATCACTTATTGGATGCACAAGATTGGTTAAAAACCCTAATTGGACGAGAATATGCCTTGGGAGGACGAAAATGACCTAAATGTTCAACCAATGATACAAATGTACTTATTGGATGCACAAGATTGGTTAAAAACCCTAATTGGACGAGAATAAGCCTTTTGAGGACGAAAATTACCTAAATGTTCAACCAATGACACAAAATCACTTATTGGATGCACAAGATTGGTTAAAAACCCTAATTGGACGAGAATAAGCCTTGGGAGGATGAAAATGACATAAATGTTCAACCAATGACACAAAATCACTTATTGGATACACAAGATTGGTTAAAAAACCCTAATTGGACGAGAATAAGCTAAGGGAGGACGAAAATGATCTAAATGTTCAACCAATGACACAAATGTACTTATTGGATGCACAAGATTGGTTAAAAACCCTAATTGGACGAGAATAAGCCTTGGGAGGACGAAAATGATCTAAATGTTCAACCAATGACACAAATGTACTTACTGGAAGCACAAGATTGGTTAAAAACCCTAATTGGACGAGAATAAGCCTAGGGAGGGCGAAAATGTCCTAAATGTTCAACCAATGACACAAATGTACTTATTGGATGCACAAGATTGGTTAAAAACCCTAATTGGACGAGAATAAGCCTTGGGAGGACGAAAATGACCTAAATGTTCAACCAATGACACAAATGTACTTATTGGATGCACAAGATTGGTTAAAAACC
>JBBPBP010001295.1:0-12484 GCA_037974735.1 Cicer chorassanicum
AATGTTCAACCAATGACACAAATGTACTAATTGGATGCACAAGATTGGTTAAAAACCCTAATTGGACGAGAATAAGCCAAGGGAGGACGAAAATGACCTAAATGTTCAACCAATGACACAAATGTACTTATTGGATGCACAAGATTGGTTAAAACCCCTAATTGGACGAGAATAAGCATTGGGTGGACGAAAATGACCTAAATGTTCAACCAATGACACGAATGTATTAATTAGATGCACAAGATTGGTTAAAAACCCTAATTGGACGAGAATAAGCCTAGGGAGGACGAAAATGACCTAAATGTTCAACCAATGACACAAATGTACTTATTGGATGCACAAGATTGGTTAAAAACCCTAATTGGACGAGAATAAGCCTTGGGAGGACGAAAATGACCTAAATGTTCAACCAATGACACAAATGTACTTATTGGATGCACAAGATTGGTTAAAAACCCTAATTCGACGAGAATAAGCCTTGGGAGGATGAAAATGACCTAAATGTTAAACCAATGACACAAATGTACTTATTGGATGCACAAAATTGGTTAACAACCCTAATTGGACGAGAATAAGCCTTGGGAGGAAGAAAATGACCTAAATGTTCAACCAATGGCACAAAATCACTTATTGGATGCACAAGATTTGTTAAAAACCCTAATTGGACGAGAATAAGCCTTGGGAGGACGAAAATGACCTAAATGTTCAACCAATGACACAAATGTACTTATTGGATGCACAAGATTGGTTAAAAACCATAATTGGACGAGAAAAAGCCTTGGGAGGACGAAAATGACCTAAATGTTCAACTAATGACACAAATGTAATTATTGGATGCACAAGATTGGTTAAAAACCCTAATTGGACGAGAATAAGCCTTGGGAGGACGAAAATGACCTAAATGTTCAACCAATGACACAAATGTACTTATTGGATGCACAAGATTGGTTAAAAACCCTAATTGGGCGAGAATAAGCCATCGGAGGACGAAAATGACCTAAATGTTCAACCAATGACACAAATGTACTTATTGGATGCACAAGATTGGTTAAAAACCCTAATTGGACGAGAATAAGCCTTGGGAGGACGAAAATGACCTAAATGTTCAACCAATGACACAAATGTACTTATTGGATGCACAAGATTGGTTAAAAACCCTAACTGGACAAGAAAAAGACTTGGGAGGACGAAAATAACCTAAATGTTCAACCAATGACACAAATGTACTTATTGGATGCACAAGATTGGTTAAAAACCCTAATTGGACGAGAATAAGCCTTGGGAGGACGAAAATGACCTAAATGTTCAACCAATGACACAAATGTACTTATTGGATGCACAAGATTGGTTAAAAACCCTAATTGGACGAGAATAAGCCTTGGGAGGACGAAAATGACCTAAATGTTCAACCAATAGAACAAAATCCCTTATTGGAAGCACAAGATTGGTTAAAAACCCTAATTGGACGAGAATAAGCCTAGGGAGGACGAAAATGACCTAAATGTTCAACCAATGACACAAATGTACTTATTGGATGCACAAGATTGGTTAAAAACCCTAATTGGACGAGAATAAGCCTTGGGAGGACGAAAATGACCTAAATGTTCAACCAATGACATAAAATCACTTATTGGATGCACAAGATTGGTTAAAAACTCTAATTGGGCGAGAATAAGCCTTGGGATGACGAAAATGACCTAAATGTTCAACCAATGACACAAAATCACTTATTGGATGCACAAGAATTGTTAAAAACCAAAATTGGACGAGAATAAGCCTTGGAAGGACGAAAATGACCTAAATGTTCAACCAATGACACAAAATCACTTATTGGATGCACAAGATTGGTTAAAAACACTAATTGAACGAGAATAAGCCTTGGGAGGACGAAAATGACCTAAATGTTCAACCAATGACACAAAATCACTTTGGATGCACAAGATTCGTTAAAAACCAAAATTGGACGAGAATAAGCCTTGGGAGGACGAAAATGACCTAAATGTTCAACCAATGACACAAATGTACTTATTGGATGCACAAGATTGGTTAAAAACCCTAATTGGACGAGAATAAGCCTTGGGAGGATGAAAGTGACATAAATGTTCAACCAATGACACAAATGTACTTATTGGATGCACAAGATTGGTTAAAAACCCTAATTGGACGAGAATAAGCCTTGGGAGGACGAAAATGACCTAAATGTTCAACCAATGACACAAATGTACTTATTGTATGCACAAGATTGGTTAAAAACCCAAATTGGACGAGAATAAGCCTTGGGAGGACGAAAATGACCTAAATGTTCAACCAATGACACAAAATCACTTATTGGATTCACAAGAGTGGTTCAAAATCCTAATTGGACGAGAATAAGCCTAGGGAGGACGAAAATGACCTTAACGTTAAACCAATGACACAAAATCACTTATTGGATGCACAAGATTGGTTAAAAACCCTAATTGGACGAGAATAAGCCTAGGGAGGACGAAAATGACCTAAATGTTCAACCAATGACACAAATGTACTTATTGGATGCACAAGATTGGTTAAAAACCCTAATTGGACGAGAATAAGCCTTGGGAGGACGAAAATGACCTAAATGTTCAACCAATGACACAAATGTACTTATTGGATGCACAAGATTGGTTAAAAACCCGAATTGGACGAGAATAAGCCTTGAGAGGACGAAAATGACCTAAATGTTCAACCAATGACACAAATGTACTTATTGGATGCACAAGATTGATTAAAACCCCTAATTGGACGAGAATAAGCCTTGGGAGGATGATAATGACCTAAATTTTCAAACAATGACACAAAATCACTTATTGGAAGCACAAGATTGGTTAAAAACCCTAATTGGACAAGAATAAGCGTAGGGAGGACAAAAATGACCTAAATGTTCAACCAATGACACAAATGTACTTATTGGATGCACAAGATTGGTTAAAAACCCTAATTGGACGAGAATAAGCATCGGGAGGACGAAAATGACCTAAATGTTCAACCAATGACACAAATGTACTTATTGGATGCACAAGATTGGTTAAAAACCCTAATTGGACGAGAATAAGCCTAGGGAGGACGAAAATGACCTAAATGTTCAACCAATGACACAAATGTACTTATTGGATGCACAAGATTGGTTAAAAACCCTAATTGGACGAGAATAAGCCTTGGGAGGACGAAAATGACCTAAATGTTCGACAAATGGCACAAAATCACTTATTGGATGCACAAGATTGGTTAAAAACCCTAATTGGACGAGAATAAGCCTAGGGAGGACGAAAATGACCTAAATGTTCAACCAATGACACAAATGTACTTATTGGATGCACAAGATTGGTTAAAAACCCTAATTGGACGAGAATAAGCTAAGGGAGGACGAAAATGACCTAAATGTTCAACAAATGACACAAAATCACCTATTGGATGCACAAGATTGGTTAAAAACCCTAATTGGACGAGAATAAGCCTAGGGAGGACGAAAATGACCTAAATGTTCAACCAATGACACAAAATCACTTATTGGATGCACAAGATTGGTTAAAAACCCTAATTGGACGAGAATAAGCCTAGGGAGGACGAAAATGACCTAAATGTTCAACCAATGACACAAAAGTACTTATTGGATGCACAAGATTGGTTAAAAACCCTAATTGGGCGAGAATAAGCCTTGGGAGGACGAAAATGACCTAAATGTTCAACCAATGACACAAAATCACTTATTGGATGCACAAGATTGGTTAAAAACCCTAATTGGACGAAAATAAGCCTTGGGAGGACGAAAATGACCTAAATGTTCAACCAATGACACAAAAGCACTTATTGGATGCACAAGATTGGTTAAAAACCCTAATTGGACGAGAATAAGCCTAGGGAGGACGAAAATGACCTAAATGTTCAACCAATGACACAAAAGTACTTATTGGATGCACAAGATTGGTTAAAAACCCTAATTGGACAAGAATAAGCCTTGGGAGGACGAAAATGACCTAAATGTTCAACCAATGACACAAATGTACTTATTGGATGCACAAGATTGGTTAAAATCCCTAATTGGACGAGAATAAGCCTTGGGAGGACGAAAATGACCTAAATTTTCAACAAATGACACAAAATCACTTATTGGATGCACAAGATTGGTTAAAAACCCTAATTGGACGAGAATAAGCATAAGGAGGACGAAAATGACCTAAATGTTCAACCAATGACACAAATGTACTTATTGGATGGACAAGATTGGTTAAAAACCCTAATTGGACGAGAATAAGCCTAGGGAGGACGAAAATGACCTAAATGTTCAACCAATGACACAAAATCACATATTGGATGCACAAGATTGGTTAAAAACCCTAATTGGACGAGAATAAGCCTTGGGAGGACGAAAATGACCTTAATGTTCAACCAATGACACAAATGTACTAATTGGATGCACAAGATTGGTTAAAAACCCTAATTGGACGAGAATAAGCCAAGGGAGGACGAAAATGACCTAAATGTTCAACCAATGACACAAATGTACTTATTGGATGCACAAGATTGGTTAAAAACCCTAATTGGACGAGAATAAGCCTTGGGAAGACGAAAATGACCTAAATGTTCAACCAACGACACAAAATCACTTATTGGATACACAAGATTGGTTAAATACCCTAATTGGACGAGAATAAGCATTGGGAGGACGAAAATGACCTAAATGTTCAACCAATGACACAAATGTACTTATTGGATGCACAAGATTGGTTAAAAACCCTAATTGGACGAGAATAAGCCTAGGGAGGACGAAAATGACCTAAATGTTCAACCAATGACATAAATGTACTTATTGGATGCACAAGATTGGTTAAAAACCCTAATTGGACGAGAATAAGCCTAGGGAGGACGAACATGACCTAAATGTTCAACCAATGACACAAATGTACTAATTGGATGCACAAGATTGGTTAAAAACCCTAATTGGAAGAGAATAAGCCTTGGGAGGACGAAAATGACTTAAATGTTCAACCAATGACACAAAATCACTTATTCGATGCACAAGATTGGTTAAAAACCCTAATTGGACGAGAATAAGCCTAGGGAGGACGAAAATGACCTAAATGTTCAACCAATGACACAAATGTACTTATTGGATGCACAAGATTGGTTAAAAACCCTAATTGGACGAGAATAAGCCTAGGGAGGACGAAAATGACGTAAATGTTCAACCATTGACACAAATGTACTTCTTGGATACACAAGATTGGTTAAAAACCCTAATTGGACGAGAATAAGCCTAGGGAGGACGAAAATGACCTAAATGTTCAACCAATGACACAAATGTACTTATTGGATGCACAAGATTGGTTAAAAACCCTAATTGGACGAGAATAAGCCTAGGGAGGACGAAAACAACCTAAATGTTCAACCAATTACTCAAAATCACTTATTGGATGCACAAGATTGGTTAAAAACCCTAATTGGACGAGAATAAGCCTTGGGAGGACGAAAATGACCTAATTGTTCAAACAATGACACAAATGTACTTATTGGATGCAAAAGATTGGTTAAAAACCCTAATTGGACGAGAATAAGCCTAGGGAGGACGAAAATGACCTAAATGTTCAACCAATGACACAAATGTACTTATTGGATGCACAAGATTGGTTAAAAACCCTAATTGGACGAGAATAAGCCTTGGGAGGACGAAAATGACCTAAATGTTCAAACAATGACACAAATTCACTTATTGGATGCACAAGATTGGTTAAAAACCCTAATTGGACGAGAATAAGCCTAGGGAGGACGAAAATGACCTAAATGTTCAACCAATGACACAAATGTACTTATTGGATGCACAAGATTGGTTAAAAACCCTAATTGGACGAGAATAAGCCTTGGGAGGACGAAAATGACCTAAATGTTCAACCAATGACACAAATGTACTTATTGGATGCACAAGATTGGTTAAAAACCCTAATTGGACGAGAAAAATCCTAGGGAGGATGAAAATGACCTAAATGTTCAACCAATGACACAAATGTACTTATTGGATGCACAAGATTGGTTAAAAACCCTAATTGGACGAGAATAAGGCTATGGAGGACGAAAATGACCTAAATGTTCAACTAATGACACAAAATCACTTATGGGATGCACAAGATTGGTTAAAAACCCTAATTGGACGAGAATAAGCATTGGGAGGACGAAAATGACCTAAATGTTCAACCAATGACACAAATGTACTTATTGGATGCACAAGATTGGTTAAAAACCCTAATTGGACGAGAATAAGCCTAGGGAGGACGAAAATGACCTAAATGTTCAACCAATGACACAAATGTACTTATTGGATGCACAAGATTGGTTAAATCCCCTAATTGGACGAGAAAAAGCCTAGGGAGGACGAAAATGACCTAAATGTTCAACCAATGACACAAATGTACTTATTGGATGCACAAGATTGGTTAAAAACCCTAATTGGACGAGAATAAGCCTTGGGAGGACGAAAATGACCTTAATGTTCAACCAATGACACAAATGTACTAATTGGATGCACAAGATTGGTTAAAAACCCTAATTGGACGAGAATAAGCCAAGGGAGGACGAAAATGACCTAAATGTTCAACCAATGACACAAATGTACTTATTGGATGCACAAGATTGGTTAAAACCCCTAATTGGACGAGAATAAGCCTAGGGAGGACAAAAATGACTTATATGTTCAACCAATGACACAAATGTACTTATTGGACGCACAAGATTGGTTAAAACCCCTAATTGGACGAGAATAAGCCTTAGGAGGACGAAAAAGACCTAAATGTTCAACCAATGACACAAAATCACTTATTGGATGCACAAAATTGGTTAAAAACCCTAATTGGACGAGAATAAGCATTGGGAGGACAAAATTGACCTAAATGTTCAACCAATGACACAAATGTACTTATTGGATGCACAAGATTGGTTAAAATCCCTAATTGGACGAGAATAAGCCTTGGGAGGACGAAAATGACCTAAATTTTCAACAAATGACACAAAATCACTTATTGGATGCACAAGATTGGTTAAAAACCCTAATTGGACGAGAATAAGCATTGGGAGGACGAAAATGACCTAAATTTTCAACAAATGACACAAAATCACTTATTGGATGCACAAGATTGGTTAAAATCCCTAATTGGACGAGAATAAGCCTTGGGAGGACGAAAATGACCTAAATTTTCAACAAATGACACAAAATCACTTATTGGATGCACAAGATTGGTTAAAAATCCTAATTGGACGAGAATAAGCCTAGGGAGGACGAAAATGACCTAAATGTTCAACCAATGACACAAATGTACTTATTGGATGCACAAGATTGGTTAAAAACCCTAATTGGACGAGAATAAGCCTTCGGAGGACGAAAATGACCTAAATGTTCAACCTATAACACAAAATCACTTATTGGATGCACAAGATTGGTTAAAAACCCTAATTGGACGAGAATAAGCCTAGGGAGGACGAAAATGACCTAAATGTTCAACCAATGACACAAATGTACTTATTGGATGCACAAGATTGGTTAAAAACCCTAATTGGACGAGAATAAGCCTTGGTAGGACAAAAATGACCTAAATGTTCAACCAATGACACAAAATAACTTGTTGGATGCACAAGACTGGTTAAAAACCCTAATTGGACGAGAATAAGCCTTGGGAGGACGAAATTGACCTAAATGTTCAACCAATGACACAAAACCCCTTATTGGATGCACAAGACAGGTTAAAAACCCTAATTGGACGAGAATAAGCCTAGGGAGGACGAAAATGACCTAAATGTTCAACCAATGACACAAATGTACTTATTGGATGCACAAGATTGGTTAAAAACCCTAATTGGACGAGAATAAGCCTAGGGAGGACGAAAATGACCTAAATGTTCAACCAATGACACAAATGTACTTATTGGATGCACAAGATTGGTTAAAAACCCTAATTGGACGAGAATAAGCCTTGGTAGGACGAAAATGACCTAAATGTTCAACCAATGACATAAAATCACTTATTGGATGCACAAGATTGGTTAAAAACCCTAATTGTACGAGAAAAAACCTTGGGAGAACGAAAATGACCTAAATGTCCAACCAATGACACAAATGTACTTATTGGATGCACAAGATTGGTTAAAAACCCTAATTGGACGAGAATAAGCCTTGGGAGGACGAAAATGACCTAAATGTTCAACCAATGACACAAATGTACTTATTGGATGCACAAGATTGGTTAAAAACCCTAATTGGACGAGAATAAGCCTTGGGAGGACGAAAATGACCTAAATGTTCAACCAATGACACAAATGTACTTATTGGATGCACAAGATTGGTTAAAAACCCTAATTGGACGAGAATAAGCCTTGGGAGGACGTAAATGACCTAAATGTTCAATGTATGGCACAAAATCACTTATTGGATGCACAAGATTGGTTAAAAACCCTAATTGGACGAGAATAAGCCTTGGGAGGACGAAAATGACCTAAATGTTCAACCAATGACACAAATGTACTTATTGGATGCACAAGATTGGTTAAAAACCCTAATTGGACGAGAATAAGCCTTGGGAGGACGAAAATGACCTAAATGTTCAACAATTGACACAAATGTACTTATTGGTTGTACAAGATTGGTTAAAACCCCTAATTGGACGAGAATAAGCCTTGGGAGGACGAAAATGAACTAAATGTTCAACCAATGACACAAATGTACTTATTGGATGCACAAGATTGGTTAAAAACCCTAATTGGACGAGAATAAGCCTTGGGAGGACGAAAATGACCTAAATGTTAGACCAATGACACAAAATGACTTATTGGATGCACAAGATTGGTTAAAACTCCTAATTGGACGAGAATAAGTCTAGGGACAACGAAAATGACCTAAATGTTCAACCAATGACACAAAATCACTTATTGGATGCACAAGATTGGTTAAAAACCCTAATTGGACGAGAATAAGCCTTGGGAGGACGAAAATGACCTAAATGTTCAACCAATGACACAAATGTACTTATTGGATGCACAAGATTGGTTAAAAACCCTAATTGGACGAGAATAAGCCTAGGGAGGACGAAAATGACATAAATGTTCAGCCAATGACACAAATGTACGTATTGGATGCACAAGATTGGTTAAAAACCCTAATTGGACAAGAATAAGCCTAGAGAGGACGAAAATGACCTAAGTGTTCAACCAATGACACAAAATCACTTATTGGATGCACAAGATTGGTTAAAAACCCTAATTGGACGAGAATAAGCCTTGGGAGGACGAAAATGACCTAAATGTTCAACCAATGACACAAATGTACTTATTGGATGCACAAGACTGCTGAAAAACCCTAATTGGACGAGAATAAGCCTTGGGAGGACGAAAATGACCTAAATGTTCAACCAATGACACAAATGTACTTATTGGATGCACAAGATTGGTTAAAAACCCTAATTGGACGAGAATAAGCCTTGGGAGGACGAAAATGACCTAAATGTTCAACCAATGACACAAAAGCACTTGTTGGATGCACAAGATTGGTTAAAAACCCTAATTGGACGAGAATAAGCCTTGGGAGGACGAAAATGACCTAAATGTTCAACCAATGACACAAATGTACTTATTGGATGCACAAGATTGGTTAAAAACCCTAATTGGACGAGAATAAGCCTTGGGAGGACAAAAATGATCTAAATGTTCAACCATCGACACAAAATCACTTATTGAATGCACGAGATTAATTAAAAACCCTAATTGGACGAGAATAAGCCTTGGGAGGACGAAAATGACCTAAATGTTCAACCAATGACACAAATGTACTTATTGGATGCACAAGATTGGTTAAAAACCCTAATTGGACGAGAATAAGCCTTGGGAGGACGAAAATGACCTAAATGTTCAACATATGACACAAAATCACTTATTGGATGCACAAGATTGGTTAAAAACCCTAATTGGACGAGAATAAGCCTTGGGAGGACGAAAATGACCTAAATGTTCAACCAATGACACAAATGTACTTATTGGATGCACAAGATTGGTTAAAAACCCTAATTGGACGAGAATAAGCCTTAGGAGGACGAAAATGACCTAAATGTTCAACCAATGACACAAAATCACATATTGGATGCACAAGATTGGTTAAAAACCCTAATTGGACGAGAATAAGCATTGGGAGGACGAAAATGACCTAAATGTTCAACCAATGACACAAATGTACTTATTGGATGCACAAGATTGGTTAAAAACCCTAATTGGACGAGAATAAGCCTAGGGAGGACGAAAATGACCTAAATGTTCAACCAATGACACATAATCACTTATTGGATGCACTAGATTGGTTAAAAACCCTAATTGGACGAGAATAAGCCGTGGGAGGACGAAAAGGACCTAAATGTTCAACCAATGACACAAATGTACTTATTGGATGCACAAGATTGGTTAAAAACCCTAATTGGACGAGAATAAGCCTAGGGAGGACGAAAATGACCTAAATGTTCAACCAATGACACAAATGTACTTATTGGATGCACAAGATTGGTTAAAAACCCTAATTGGACGAGAATAAGCGTTGGGAGGACGAAAATGACCTAAATGTTCAACCAATGACACAAATGTACTCATTGGATGCACAAGATTGGTTAAAAACCCTAATTGGACGAGAATAAGCCTAGGGAGGACAAAAATGACCTAAATGTTCAACCAATGACACAAATTAACTTATTGGACGCACAAGATTGGTTAAAAACCCTAATTGGACGAGAATAAGCCTAGGGAGGACGAAAATGACCTAAATGTTCAACCAATGACACAAATGTACTTATTGGATGCACAAGATTGGTTAAAAACCCTAATTGGACGAGAATAAGCCTAGGGAGGACGAAAATAACCTAAATGTTCAACCAATGACACAAATGTACTTATTGGATCCACAAGATTGGTTAAAACACCCTAATTGGACGAGAATAATCCTATGGAGGACGAAAATGACCTAAATGTTCAACCAATGACACAAAATCACTTATTGGATGCATAAGATTGCTTAAAAACCTTAATAGGTCGAGAATAAGCCTTGGGAGGACGAAAATGACCTATATGTTCAACCAATGACACAAAATCACTTATTGGATGCACAAGATTGGTTAAAAACCCTAATTGGACGAGAATAAGCATTGGGAGGACGAAAATGACCTAAATGTTCAACCAATGACACAAATGTACTTATTGGATGCACAAGATTGGTTAAAAACCCTAATTGGACGAGAATAAGCCTAGGGAGGACGAAAATGACCTAAATGTTCAACCAATGACACAAATGTACTTATTGGATGCATAAGATTGGTTGAAAACCCTAATTGGACGAGAATAAGCCTTGGGAGGACGAAAATGACCTAAATGTTCAACCAATGAGACAAATGTACTTATTGGATGCACAAGATTGGTTAAAAACCCTAATTGGACGAGAATAAGGCTATGGAGGACGAAAATGACCTAAATGTTCAACTAATGACACAAAATCACTTATGGGATGCACAAGATTGGTTAAAAACCCTAATTGGACGAGAATAAGCATTGGGAGGACGAAAATGACCTAAATGTTCAACCAATGACACAAATGTACTTATTGGATGCACAAGATTGGTTAAAAACCCTAATTGGACGAGAATAAGCCTAGGGAGGACGAAAATGACCTAAATGTTCAACCAATGACACAAATGTACTTATTGGATGCACAAGATTGGTTAAATCCCCTAATTGGACGAGAAAAAGCCTAGGGAGGACGAAAATGACCTAAATGTTCAACCAATGACACAAATGTACTTATTGGATGCACAAGATTGGTTAAAAACCCTAATTGGACGAGAATAAGCCTTGGGAGGACGAAAATGACCTTAATGTTCAACCAATGACACAAATGTACTAATTGGATGCACAAGATTGGTTAAAAACCCTAATTGGACGAGAATAAGCCAAGGGAGGACGAAAATGACCTAAATGTTCAACCAATGACACAAATGTACTTATTGGATGCACAAGATTGGTTAAAACCCCTAATTGGACGAGAATAAGCCTAGGGAGGACAAAAATGACTTATATGTTCAACCAATGACACAAATGTACTTATTGGACGCACAAGATTGGTTAAAACCCCTAATTGGACGAGAATAAGCCTTAGGAGGACGAAAAAGACCTAAATGTTCAACCAATGACACAAAATCACTTATTGGATGCACAAAATTGGTTAAAAACCCTAATTGGACGAGAATAAGCAATGGGAGGACAAAAATGACCTAAATGTTCAACCAATGACACAAATGTACTTATTGGATGCACAAGATTGGTTAAAAACCCTAATTGGATGAGACTAAGCCTAGGGTGGACGAAAATGACCTAAATGTTCAACCAATGACACAAAATCACTTATTGGATGCACTAGATTGGTTAAAAACCCTAATTGGACGAGAATAAGCCTTGGGAG
>JBBPBP010001296.1:0-12483 GCA_037974735.1 Cicer chorassanicum
GACACAAAATCACTTATTGGATGCACAAGATTGGTTAAAAACCCTAATTGGACGAGAATAAGCCTTGGGAGGACGAAAATGACCTAAATGTTCAACCAATGACACAAATGTACTTATTGGATGCACAAGATTGGTTAAAAAGCCTAATTGGACGACAAAAGCCTTGGGAGGTCGAAAATGACCTAAATGTTCAAACAATGACACAAAATCACTTATTGGATGCACAAGATTGATTAAAAGCCCTAATTGGATAAGAATAAGCCTTCGGAGGACGAAAATGACCTAAATGTTCAAACAATGACACAAAATCACTTATTCGATGCACAAGATTGGTTAAAAACCCTATTTGGACGAGAATAAGCCTAGGGCGGACGAAAATGACCTAAATGTTCAATCAATGACACAAAATCACTTATTGGATGCACAAGATTTGTTTAAAACTCTAATTTGATGAGAATAAGCCTAGGGAGGACGAAAATGACCTAAATGTTCAACCAATGACACAAAATAACTTATTGGATGCACAAGATTGGTTAAAAACCCTAATAGGACGAGAATAAGTCTTGGGATGACGAAAATGACCTAAATGTTCAACCAATGACACAAAATCACTTATTGGATGCACAAGATTGGTTAAAAACCCTAATTGGTAGAGAATGAGCCTAGGGAGGACGAAAATGAGGTAAATGTTCAACCAATGACACAAAATCACTTATTGGATGCACAAGATTGGTTAAAAACCCTAATTGGACGAGAATAAGCATTAGGAGGACGAAAATGACCTAAATGTTCAACCAATGACACAAAATCACTTATTGGATGCACAAGATTGATTAAAAGCCCTAATTGGATAAGAATAAGCCTTAGGAGGACGAAAATGACCTAAATGTTCAAACAATGACACAAAATCACTTATTGGATGCACAAGATTGGTTAAAAACCCTAATTGGACAAGAATAAGCCTAGGGAGGACGAAAATGACCTAAATGTTCAACCAATGACACAAAATCACTTATTGGATGCACAAGATTTGTTAAAAACCCTAATTGGACGAGAATAAGCATTAGGAGGACGAAAATGACCTAAATGTTCAACCAATGACACATAATCACTTATTGGATGCACAAGATTGGTTAAAAACCCTAATTGGACGAGAATAAGCATTGGGAGGACGAAAATGACCTATATGTTCAACCAATGACACAAATGTACTTATTGGATGCACAAAACCCTAATTGGACGAGAATAAGCCTTGGGAGGACGAAAATGACCTAAATGTTCAAACAATGACACAAAATCACTTATTGGATGCATAAGATTGGTTAAAAACCCTAATTGGACAAGAATAAGCCTTGGGAGGACGAAAATGACCTAAATGTTCAACCAACGACACAAAATCACTTATTGGATGCACAGGATTTGTTAAAAACTCTAATTTGATGAGAAAAAGCCTAGGGAGGACGAAAATGACCTAAATGTTCAACCAATGTTGCAAAATCACTTATTGGATGCACAAGATTTGTTAAAAACCCTAATTGGATGAGAATAAGCCTTGGGAGGACGAAAATGACCTAAATGTTCAACCAATGACACAAATGTACTTATTGGATGCACAAGATTGGTTAAAAACCCTAATTGGACGACAAAAGCCTTGGGAGGACGAAAATGACCTAAATGTTCAAACAATGACACAAAATCACTTATTGGATGCACAAGATTGATTAAAAGCCCTAATTGGATAAGAATAAGCCTTAGGAGGACGAAAATGACCTAAATGTTCAAACAATGACACAAAATCACTTATTGGATGCACAAGATTGGTTAAAAACCCTAATTGGACAAGAATAAGCCTAGGGAGGACGAAAATGACCTAAATGTTCAACCAATGACACAAAATCACTTATTGGATGCATAAGATTTGTTAAAAACCCTAATTGGACGAGCATAAACCTTGGGAGGACGAAAATGACCTAAATGTTCAACCAATGACACAAATGTACTTATTGGATGCACAAGATTGGTTAAAAACCCTAATTGGACGACAAAAGCCTTGGGAGGACGAAAATGACCTAAATGTTCAAACAATGACACAAAATCACTTATTGGATGCACAAGATTGATTAAAAGCCCTAATTGGATAAGAATAAGCCTTAGGAGGACGAAAATGACCTAAATGTTCAAACAATGACACAAAATCACTTATTGGATGCACAAGATTGGTTAAAAACCCTAATTGGACAAGAATAAGCCTTGGGAGGACGAAAATGACCTAAATGTTCAAACAATGACACAAAATCACTTATTGGATGCACAAGATTGGTTAAAAACCCTAATTGGACAAGAATAAGCCTAGGGAGGACGAAAATGACCTAAATGTTCAACCAATGACACAAATGTACTTATTGGATGCACAAGATTGGTTAAAAACCCTAATTGGACGAGAATAAGTTTTGGGAGGACGAAAATGACCTAAATGTTCAACCAATGACACAAATGTACTTATTGGATGCACAAGATTGGTTAAAAACCCTAATTGGACGAGAATAAGCCTTGGGAGGACGAAAATGACCTAAATGTTCAACCAATGACACAAAATCACTTATTGGATGCACAAGATTGGTTAAAAACCCTAATTGGACGAGAATAAGCCTTGGGAGGACGAAAATGACCTAAATGTTCAACCAATGACACAAATGTACTTATTGGATGCACAAGATTGGTTAAGAACCCTAATTGGACAAGAATAAGCCTTGGGAGGACGAAAATGACATAAATGTTCAACCAATGACACAAATGTACTTATTGGATGCACAAGATTGGTTAAAAACCCTAATTGGACGAGAATAAGCCTTGGGAGGACGAAAATGACCTAAAGGTTCAACCAATGACACAAAATCACTTATTGGATGCACAAGATTGGTTAAAAACCCTAATTGGACGAGAATAAGCCTTGGGAGGACGAAAATGACCTAAATGTTCAACCAATGACACAAATGTACTTATTGGATGCACAAGGTTGGTTAAAAACCCTAATTGGACGAGAATAAGGCTAGGGAGGACGAAAATGACCTAAATGTTCAACCAATGACACAAAATAACTTATAGGATGCACAAGATTGGTTGAAAACCCTAATTGGACGAGAATAAGCCTTGGGAGGACGAAAATGACGTAAAGGTTCAACCAATGACACAAAATCACTTATTGGATGCACAATATTGGTTAAAAACCCTAATTGGACGAGAATAAGCCTAGGGAGGACGAAAATGACCTAAATTTTCAACCAATGAAACAAAATCACTTATTGGATGCACAAGATTGGATAAAAACCCTAATTGGATGAGAATAAGCATAGGGAGGACGAAAATGACCTAAACGTTCAACCAATGACACAAAATCACTTATTGGATGCACAAGATTGGTTAAAAACCCTAATTGGACGAGAATAAGCCTTGGGAGGACGAAAATGACCTAAATGTTCAACCAATGACACAAATGTACTTATTGGATGCACAAGATTGGTTAAAAACCCTAATTGGACGAGAAAAAGCCTAGGGAGGACGAAAATGACCTAAATGTTCAACCAATGACACAAATGTACTTATTGGATGCACAAGATTGGTTAAAATCCCTAATTGGACGAGAATAAGCCTTGGGAGGACGAAAATGACCTAAATGTTCAACCAATGACACAAATGTACTTATTGGATCCACAAGATTGGTTAAAAACCCTAATTGGACAAGAATAAGCATTGGGAGGACGAAAATGACCTAAATGTTCAACCAATGACACAAAATCACTTATTGGATGCACAAGATTGGTTAAAAACCCTAATTGGACGAGAATAAGCCTTGGGAGGACGAAAATGACCTAAATGTTCAACCAATGACACAAATGTACTTATTGGATGCACAAGATTGGTTAAAAACCCTAATTGGACGAGAAAAAGCCTTCGGAGGACGAAAATGACCTAAATGTTCAACCAATGACACAAATTTACTTATTGGATGCACAAGATTGGTTAAAAACCCTAATTGGACGAGAATAAGCCTTGGAAGGACGAAAATGACCTAAATGTTCAACCAATGACACAAAATCACTTATTGGATCCACAAGATTGGTTAAAAACCCTAATTCGACGAGAATAAGCCATGGGAGGACGAAAATGACCTAAATGTTCAACCAATGACACAAAATCACTTATTGGATGCACAAGATTGGTTAAAAACCCTAATTGGACGAGAATAAGCCTTGGGAGGACGAAAATGACCTAAATGTTCAACCAATGACACAAATGTACTTATTGGATGCATAGGATTGGTTAAAAACCCTAATTGGACGAGAATAAGCCTAGGGAGGACGAAAATGACCTAAATGTTCAACCAATGACACAAAATCACTTATTGGATGCACAAGATTGGTTAAAAACCCTAATTGGACGAGAATAAGCCTTGGGAGGACGAAAATGACCTAAATGTTCAACCAATGGTACAAAATCACTTATTGGATGCACAAACTTGGTTAAAAACCCTAATTGGACGAGAATAAGCCTAGGGAGGACGAAAATGACCTAAATGTTCAACCAATGACACAAAATCACTTATTGGATGCACAAGATTGGTTAAAAACCCTAATTGGACGAGAATAAGCCCCGGGAGGACGAAAATGACCTAAATGTTCAACCAATGACACAAAATCACTTATTGGATGCACAAGATTGGTTAAAAACCCTAATTGGACGAGAATAAGCCTTGGGAGGACGAAAATGACCTAAATGTTCAGCCAATGACACAAATGTACTTATTGGATGCACAAAACCCTAATTGGACGAGAATAAGCCTAGGGAGGACGAAAATGACCTAAATGTTCAACCAATGACACAAAATCACTTATTGGATGCACAAGATTGGTTAAAAACCCTAATTGGACGAAATAAGTCACTGGAGGACGAAAATGACCTAAATGTTCAAACAATGACACAAAATCACTTATTGGATGCACAAGATTGGTTAAAAACCCAAATTGGTAGAGAATGAGCCTAGGGAGGACGAAAATGAGGTAAATGTTCAACCAATGACACAAAATCACTTATTGGATGCACAAGATTGGTTAAAAACCCTAATTGGACGAGAATAAGCATTAGGAGGACGAAAATGACCTAAATGTTCAACCAATGACACAAATGTACTTATTGGATGCACAAAACCCTAATTGCACAAGAATAAGCCCAGGGAGGACGAAAATGACGTTAATGTTCAACCAATGACACAAAATCACTTATTGGATGCATAAGATTGGTTAAAAACCCTAATTGGACGAGAATAAGCCTTGGGAGGACGAAAATGACCTAAATGTTCAACCAATGACACAAATGTACTTATTGGATGCACAAAACCCTAATTGGATGAGAATAAGCCTAGAGAGGACAAAAATGACCTAAATGTTCAACCAATGACACAAAATCACTTATTGGATGCACAAGATTGGTTAAAAACCCTAATTGGACGAAATAAGTCACTAGAGCACGAAAATGACCTAAATGTTCAACCAATGAAACAAAATCACTTATTGGATGCACAAGATTGGTTAAAAACCCTAATTGGACGAGAATAAGCCTTGGGAGGACGAAAATGACCTAAATGTTCAACCAATGACACAAAATCACTTATTGGATGCACAAGATTGGTTAAAAACCCTAATTGGACGAGAATAAGCCTTGGGAGGACGAAAATGACCTAAATGTTCAACCAATGACACAAATGTACTTATTGGATGCACAAGATTGGTTAAAAATTCTAATTTGACGAGAATAAGCCTTGTGAGGACGAAAATGACCTAAATGTTCAACCAATGACATAAATGTACTTATTGGATGCACAAGATTGGTTAAAAACCCTAATTGGACGAGAATAAGCCTTGGGAGGACGAAAATGACCTAAATGTTCAACCAATGACACAAAATCACTTATTGGATGCACAAGATTGGTTAAAAACCCTAATTGGACGAGAATAAGCCTTGGGAGGACGAAAATGACCTAAATGTTCAACCAATGACACAAATGTACTTATTGGATGCAAAAGATTGGTTAAAAACCCTAATTGGACGAGAATAAGCCTTGGGAGGACGAAAATGACTTAAATGATTAACCCATGACACAAATGTACTTATTGGATGCACAAGATTGGTTCAAAACCCTAATTGGACGAGAATAAGCCTTGGGAGGACAAAAATGACATAAATGTTCAACCAATGACACAAAATCATTTATTGGATGCACAAGATTGGTTAAAAACCCTAATTGGACGAGAATAAGCCTTGGGAGGACGAAAATGACCTAAATGTTCAACCAATGACACAAAATCACTTATTGGATGCACAAGATTGGTTAAAAACCCTAATTGGACGAGAATAAGCCTTGGGAGGACGAAAATGACCTAAATGTTCAACCAATGACACAAATGTACTTATTGGATGCACAAAATTGATTAAAAACCCTAATTGGACGAGAATAAGTCTTGGGAGGACGAAAATGACCTAAATGTTCAACCAATGACACAAATGTACTTATTGGATGCACAAGTTTCTTAAAAACCCTAATTGGACGAGAATAAGCCTTAGGAGGACGAAAATGACCTAAATGTTCAACCAATGACACAAAATCACTTATTGGATGCACAAGATTGGTTAAAAACCCTAATTGGACGAGAATAAGCCTTGGGAGGACGAAAATGACCTAAATGTTCAACCAATGACACAAATGTACTTATTGGATGCACAAGATTGGTTAAAAACCCTATTGGACGAGAATTAGCCTTGGGATGACGAAAATGACCTAAATGTTCAATCAATGGCACAAAATCACTTATTGGATGCACAAGAATGGTTAAAAACCATAATTGGACGAGAATAAGCCTAGGGAGGACGAAAATGACCTAAATGTTCAACCAATGACACAAAATCACTTATTGGATGCACAAGATAAGTTAAAAACCCTAATTGGAAGAGAATAAGGCTAGGGAGGACAAAAATGACCTAAATGTTCAACCAATGACACAAAATCACTTATTGGATGCACAAGATTGGTTAAAAACCCTAATTGGACGAGAATAAGCCTTGGGAGGACGAAAATGACCTAAATGTTCAACCAATGACACAAATGTACTTATTGGATGCACAAGATTGGTTAAAACCCCTAATTGGAAGAGAATAAGCATTGGGAGGACGAAAATGACCTAAATGTTCAACCAATGACACAAAATCACTTATTGGATGCACAAGATTGGTTAAAAACCCTAATTGGACGAGAATAAGCCTTGGGAGGACGAAAATGACCTAAATGTTCAACCAATGACACAAATGTACTTATTGGATGCACAAAACCCTAATTGGACGAGAATAACCCTAGGGAGGACGAAAATGACCTAAATGTTCAACCAATGACACAAAATCACTTATTGGATGCACAAGATTGGTTAAAAACCCTAATTGGACGAGAATAAGCCTTGGGAGGACGAAAATGACCTAAATGTTCAAACAATGACACAAAATCACTAATTGGATGCACAAGATTGGTTAAAAACCCTAATTGGACGAGAATAAGCCTAGGGAGGACGAAAATGACCTAAATGTTCAACCAATGACACAAAATCACTTATTGGATGCACAAGATTGGTTAAAAACCCTAATTGGACGAGAATAAGCCTTGGGAGGACGAAAATGACCTAAATGTTCAACCAATGACACAAAATCACTTATTGGATGCACAAGATTGGTTAAAAACCCTAATTGGAGGAGAATAAGCCTTTGGAGGACGAAAATGACCTAAATGTTCAACCAATAGCCCAAAATCGCTTATTGGATCCACAAGATTGGTTAAAAACCCTAATTGGACGAGAACAAGCCTAGGGAGGACGAAAATGACCTAAATGTTCAACCAGTGACACAAAATCACTTATTGGATGCACAAGATTGGTTAAAAACCCTAATTGGACGAGAATAAGCCTAGGGAGGACGAAAATGACCTAAATGTTCAACCAATGACACAAAATCACTTATTGGATGCACAAGATTTGTTAAAAATCCTAATTGGTAGAGAATAAGCCTAGGGAGGACGAAAATGAGGTAAATGTTCAACCAATGACACAAAATCACTTATTGGATGCACAAGATTTGTTAAAAAGTCTAATTTGATGAGAATAACACTAGGGAGGACGAAAATGACCTAAATGTTCAAACAATGACACAAAATCACTTATTGGATGCACAAGATTGGTTAAAAACCCTAATTGGACAAGAATAAGCCTAGGGAGGACGAAAATGACCTAAATGTTCAACCAATGACACAAAATCACTTATTGGATGCACAAGATTTGTTAAAAATCCTAATTGGAAGAGAATAAGCCTAGGGAGGACGAAAATGAGGTAAATGTTCAACCAATGACACAAAATCACTTATTGGATGCACAAGATTTGTTAAAAAGTCTAATTTGATGAGAATAAGACTAGGGAGGACGAAAATGACCTAAATGTTCAAACAATGACACAAAATCACTTATTGGATGCACAAGATTGGTTAAAAACCCTAATTGGACAAGAATAAGCCTAGGGAGGACGAAAATGACCTAAATGTTCAACCAATGACACAAAATCACTTATTGGATGCACAAGATTGGTTAAAAACCCTAATTGGACGAGAATAAGCCTAGGGAGGACGAAAATGACGTAAATGTTCAAACAATTACACAAAATCACTTATTGGATGCACAAGATTTGTTAAAAACCCTAATTGGACGAGAATAAGCCTTGGGAGGACGAAAATGACCTAAATGTTCAACCATTGACACAAATGTACTTATTGGATGCACAAAACCCTAATTGCACGAGAATAAGCCTAGGGAGGACGAAAATGACCTAAATGTTCAACCAATGACACAAAATCACTTATTGGATGCACAAGATTTGTTAAAAACCCTAATTGGACGAGAATAAGCCTTGGGAGGACGAAAATGACCGAAATGTTCAACCAATGACACAAATGTACTTATTGGATGGCCAAAACCCTAATTGCACGAGAATAAGCTTAGGGAGGACGAAAATGACGTAAATGTTCAACCAATGACACAAAATCACTTATTGGATGCACAAGATTGGTTAAAAACCCTAATTGGACGAGAATAAGCCTTGGGAGGACGAAAATGACCTAAATGTTCAACCAATGACACAAATGTACTTATTGGATGCACAAAACCCTAATTGGACGAGAATAAGCCTAGAGAGGAGAAAAATGACCTAAATGTTCAACCAATGACACAAAATCACTTATTGGATGCACAAGATTTGTTAAAAACCCTAATTGGACGAGAATAAGCCTTGGGAGGACGAAAATGACCTAAATGTTCAACCAATGACACAAATGTACTTATTGGATGGCCCAAACCCTAATTGGACTAGAATAAGCCTAGGGAGGACGAAAATGACCTAAATGTTCAAACAATGACACAAAATCACTTATTGGATGCACAAGATTGGTTAAAAACCCTAATTGGACAAGAATAAGCCTAGGGAGGACGAAAATGACCTAAATGTTCAACCAATGACACAAAATCACTTATTGGATGCACAAGATTTGTTAAAAATCCTAATTGGTAGAGAATAAGCCTAGGGAGGACGAAAATGAGGTAAATGTTCAACCAATGAGACAAAATCACTTATTGGATGCACAAGATTTGTTAAAAAGTCTAATTTGATGAGAATAACACTAGGGAGGACGAAAATGACCTAAATGTTCAAACAATGAAACAAAATCACTTATTGGATGCACAAGATTGGTTAAAAACCCTAATTGGACGAGAATAAGCCTTGGGAGGACGAAAATGACCTAAATGTTCAAACAATGACACAAAATCACTTATTGGATGCACAAGATTGGTTAAAAACCCTAATTGGACGAGAAAAAGACTTGGGAGGACGAAAATGACCTAAATGTTCAACCAATGACACAAAATCACTTATTGGATGCACAAGATTGGTTAAAAACCCTAATTGGACGAGAATAAGCCTTGGGAGGACGAAAATGACCTAAATGTTCAACCAATGACACAAATGTACTTATTGGATGCACAAGATTGGTTAAAAACCCTATTGGACGAGAATTAGCCTTGGGATGACGAAAATGACCTAAATGTTCAATCAATGGCACAAAATCACTTATTGGATGCACAAGAATGGTTAAAAACCATAATTGGACGAGAATAAGCCTAGGGAGGACGAAAATGACCTAAATGTTCAACCAATGACACAAAATCACTTATTGGATGCACAAGATAAGTTAAAAACCCTAATTGGAAGAGAATAAGGCTAGGGAGGACAAAAATGACCTAAATGTTCAACCAATGACACAAAATCACTTATTGGATGCACAAGATTGGTTAAAAACCCTAATTGGACGAGAATAAGCCTTGGGAGGACGAAAATGACCTAAATGTTCAACCAATGACACAAATGTACTTATTGGATGCACAAGATTGGTTAAAAACCCTAATTGGACGAGAATAAGCCTTGGGAGGACGAAATGAACTAAATGTTCAACCAATGACACAAATGTACTTAATGGATGCACAAGATTGGTTAAAAACCCTAATTGGACGAGAATAAGCCTTGGGAGGAAGAAAATGACCTAAATGTTCAACCAATGACACAAAATCACTTATTGGATGCACAAGATTGGTTAAAAACCCTAATTGGACGAGAATAAGCCTTGGGAGGACGAAAATGACCTAAATGTTCAACCAATGACACAAAATCACTTATTGGATGCACAAGATTTGTTAAAAATCCTAATTGGACGAGAATAAGCCTTGGGAGGACGAAAATGACCTAAATGTTCAACCAATGACACAAATGTACTTATTGGATGCACAAAACCCTAATTGCAAAAGAATAAGCCTAGGGAGGACGAAAATGACGTAAATGTTCAACCAATGACACAAAATCACTTATTGGATGCATAAGATTGGTTAAAAACCCTAATTGGACGAGAATAAGCCTTGGGAGGACGAAAATGACCTAAATGTTCAACCAATGACACAAATGTACTTATTGGTAGCACAAAACCCTAATTGGACGAGAATAAGCCTAGAGAGGACAAAAATGACCTAAATGTTCAACCAATGACACAAAATCACTTATTGGATGCACAAGATTGGTTAAAAACCCTAATTGGACGAAATAAGTCACTGGAGCACGAAAATGACCTAAATGTTCAACCAATGAAACAAAATCACTTATTGGATGCACAAGATTGGTTAAAAACCCTAATTGGACGAGAATAAGCCTTGGGAGGACGAAAATGACCTAAATGTTCAACCAATGACACAAAATCACTTATTGGATGCACAAGATTGGTTAAAAACACAAATTGGACGAGAATAAGCCTTGGGAGGACGAAAATGACCTAAATGTTTAACCAATGACACAAAATCACTTATTGGATGCACAAGATTGGTTAAAAACACTAATTGGACGAGTATAAGCCTTGGGAGGACGAAAATTACCTAAATGCTCAACCAATGACACAAAATCACTTATTGGATGCACAAGATTTGTTAAAACCCCTAATTGGACGAGAAAATGTCTTGGGTGGACGAAAATTACCGAAATGTTCAACCAATGACACAAATGTACTTATTGGATGCACAAGATTTGTTAAAAACTCTAATTTGATGAGAATAAGCCTAGGGAGCACGAAAATGACGTAAAGGTTCAACCAATGACACAAAATAACTTATTGGATGCACAAGATTGGTTAAAAACCCTAATTGGACGAGAATAAGCCTAGGGAGGACGAAAATGACCTAAATGTTCAAACAATGACACAAAATCACTTATTGGATGCACAAGATTGGTTAAAAACCCTAATTGGACGAGAATAAGCCTAGGGAGGACGAAAATGACCTAAATGTTCAATCAATGACACAAAATCACTTATTGGATGCACAAGATTTGTTTAAAACTCTAATTTGATGAGAATAAGCCTAGGGAGGACGAAAATGACCTAAATGTTCAACCAATGACACAAAATAACTTATTGGATGCACAAGATTGGTTAAAAACCCTAATAGGACGAGAATAAGTCTTGGGATGACGAAAATGACCTAAATGTTCAACCAATGACACAAAAGCACTTATTGGATGCACAAGATTGGTTAAAAACCCTAATTGGTAGAGAATGAGCCTAGGGAGGACGAAAATGAGGTAAATGTTCAACCAATGACACAAAATCACTTATTGGATGCACAAGATTGGTTAAAAACCCTAATTGGACGAGAATAAGCCTTGGGAGGACGAAAATGACCTATATGTTCAACCAATGACAAAAATGTACTTAGTGGATGCACAAAACCCTAATTGGACGAGAATAAGCCTAGGGAGGACGTAAATGACCTAAATGTTCAACCAATGACACAAAATCACTTATTGGATGCA
>JBBPBP010001298.1:0-12461 GCA_037974735.1 Cicer chorassanicum
GAAAATGACCTAAATGTTCAACCAGTGACACAAACGTACGTATTGGATGTACAAGATTGGTTAAAAACCCTAATTGGATGAGAATAAGCCTAGGGAGGACGAAAATGACCTAGAAGTTCAACCAACGACAAAAACGTACTTATTGGATGCACAAGATTTGTTAAAAACCCTAATTGGATGAGAATAAACCTAGGGAGGACGAAAATGACCTAAATGTTCAACCAATGACACAACCGTACTTATTGGATGCACAAGAATGGTTAAAAACCCTAATTGGATGAGAATAAGGCTAGGGAGGACGAAAATGACCTAAATGTTCAACCAATGACACAAAATCACTTATTGGATGCACAACCTTGGTTAAAAACCCTAATTGGATGAGAATAAGCATAGGGAGGACGAAAATGACCTAAATGTTCAACCAATGACACAAAATCACTTATTGGATGCACAAGATTGGTTAAAAACCGTAATTGGATGAGAATAAGCATAGGGAGGACGAAAATGACCTAAATGTTCAACCAATGACACAAAATCACTTATTGGATGCACAAGATTGGTTAAAAACCCTAATTGGATGAGAATAAGCCTAAGGAGGACGAAAATGACCTAAATGTTCAACCAATGACACAAACGTACTTATTGGATGCACAAGATTGGTTAAAAACCCTAATTGGATGAGAATAACCCTAGGGAGGACGAAAATGACCTAAATGTTCAACCAGTGACACAAATTCACTTATTGGATACACAAGATTGGCTAAAAACCTTAATTAGAAGAGAATAAGCCTAGGATGGACGAAAGTGACCTAAATGTTTAACCAATGACACAAACGTACTTATTGGATGCACAAGATTGGTTAAAAACCCTAATTGGATGAGAATAACCCTAGGGAGGACGAAAATGACCTAAATGTTCAACCAGTGACATAAATTCACTTATTGGATGCACAAGATTGGCTAAAAACCCTAATTAGAAGAGAATAAGCCTAGGATGGACGAAAGTGACCTAATTGTTTAACCAATGACACAAACGTACTTATTGGATGCATAAGATTGGTTAAAAACCCTAATTGGATGAGAATAACCCTAGGGAGGACGAAAATGACCTAAATGTTCAACCAATGACACAAAATCACTTATTGGATGCACAAGATTGGTTAAAAACCGTAATTGGATGAGAATAAGCATAGGGAGGACGAAAATGACCTAAATGTTCAACCAATGACACAAACGTATTTATTGGATGTACAAGATTGGTTAAAAACCCTAATTGGATGAGAATAAGCCTAGGGAAGACGAAAATGACCTAAATGTTCAACCAATGACACAAACGTACTTATTGGATGCACAAGATTGGTTAAAAACCCTAATTGGATGAGAATAACCCTAGGGAGGACGAAAATGACCTAAATGTTCAACCAGTGACACAAATTCACTTATTGGATGCACAAGATTGGCTAAAAACCCTAATTAGAAGAGAATAAGCCTAGGATGAACGAAAGTGACCTAAATGTTTAACCAATGACACAAACGTACTTATTGGATGCACAAGAATGGTTAAAAACCCAAATTGGATGAGAATAAGCCTAGGGAGGACGAAAATGACCTAACTGTTCAACCAATGACACAAAATCACTTATAGGATGCACAAGATTAGTTAAAAACCCTAATTGGATGAGAATAAACCTAGGGAGGACGAAAATGACCTAAATGTTAACCCACAGACACAAACATACTTATTGGATGTACAAGATTGGTTAAAAACCCTAATTGGATGAGAATAAGCCTACGGAAGACGAAAATGACCTAAAACTTCAACCAATGACACAAACGTACTAATTGGATGCACAAGATTGGTTAAAAACCCTAATTGGATGAGAATAAACCTAGGGAGGACGAAAATGACCTAAATGTTCAACCAATGACACAAACGTACTTATTGGATGCACAAGAATGGTTAAAAACCTTATTGGATGAGAATAAGCCTAGGGAGGATGAAAATGACCTAACTGTTCAACCAATGACACAAAATCACTTATTGGATGCACAAGATTGGTTAAAAACCCTAATTGGATGAGAATAAACCTAGGGAGGACGAAAATGACCTAAATGTTAACCCACAGACACAAACATACTTATTGGATGTACAAGATTGGTTAAAAACCCTAATTGGATGAGAATAAGCCTAGGGAAGACGAAAATGACCTAAAACTTCAACCAATGACACAAACGTACTAATTGGATGCACAAGATTGGTTAAAAACCCTAATTGGATGAGAATAAACCTAGGGAGGACGAAAATGACCTAAATGTTCAACCAATGACACAAACGTACTTATTGGATGCACAAGAATGGTAAAAAACCTTATTGGATGAGAATAAGCCTAGGGAGGATGAAAATGACCTAACTGTTCAACCAATGACACAAAATCACTTATTGGATGCACAAGATTGGTTAAAAACCCTAATTGGATGAGAATAACCGTAGGGAGGACGAAAATGACCTAAATGTTCAACCAATGACACACAATCACTTATTGGATGAGAATAAGCCTAGGGAGGACGAAAATGACCTAAATGTTCAACTAATGACACAAACGTACTTATTGGATGTACAAGATTGGTTAAAAACCCTAATTGGAAGAGAATTAGCCTAGGATGGACGAAAAAGACCTAAATGTTTAACCAATGACACAAACGTACTTATTGGATGCACAAGAATGGTTAAAAACCCTAATTGGATGAGACTAATCGTAGGGAGGACGAAAATGACCTAAATGTTCAACCAATGATACAAAATCACTTATAGGATGCACAAGATTGGTTAAAAATCCTAATTGGATGAGAATAAGCCTAGGGAGGACGAAAATGACCTAAATGTTCAACCAATGACACAAAATAACTTATTGGATGCACAAGATTGGTTAAGAACCCTAATTGGATGAGAATAAGCCTAGGGAGGACGAAAATGACCCAAATGTTCAACCAATGACACAAACGTATTTATTGGATGCACAAGAATGGTTAAAAACCCTAATTGGATGAGAATAAGGCTAGGGAGGACGAAAATGACCTAAATGTTCAACCAATGACACAAAATCACTTTTTGGATGCACAAGATTGGTTAAAAACCCTAATTGGATGAGAATAACCCTAGGGAGGACGAAAATGACCTAAATGTTCAACCAATGACACAAAATCACTTATTGGATGCACAAGATTGGTTAAAAACCCTAATTGGATGAGAATAAACCTAGGGGGGACGAAAATGACCTAAATGTTCAACCATTGACACAAAATCACTTATTGGATGCACAAGATTGGTTAAAAACCGTAATTGGATGAGAATAAGCATAGGGAGGACGAAAATGACCTAAATGTTCAACCAATGACACAAACGTATTTATTGGATGTACAAGATTGGTTAAAAACCCTAATTGGATGAGAATAAGCCTAGGGAAGACGAAAATGACCTAAATGTTCAACCAATGACACAAACGTACTTATTGGATGCACAAAAATGGTTAAAAACCCAAATTGGATGAGAATAAGCCTAGGGAGGACGAAAATGACCTAACTGTTCAACCAATGACACAAAATCACTTATTGGATGCACAAGATTGGTTAAAAACCCTAATTGGGTGAGAATAAACCTAGGGAGGACGAAAATGACCTAAATGTTAACCCACAGACACAAACATACTTATTGGATGTACAAGATTGGTTAAAAACCCTAATTGGATGAGAATAAGCCTAGGGAAGACGAAAATGACCTAAAACTTCAACCAATGACACAAACGTACTAATTGGATGCACAAGATTGGTTGAAAACCCTAATTGGATGAGAATAAACCTAGGGAGGACGAAAATGACCTAAATGTTCAACCAATGACACAAACGTACATATTGGATGCACAAGAATGGTTAAAAACCATATTGGATGAGAATAAGCCTAGGGAGGATGAAAATGACCTAACTGTTCAACCAATGACACAAAATCACTTATTGAATGCACAAGATTGGTTAAAAACCCTAATTGGATGAGAATAACCGTAGGGAGGACGAAAATGACCTAAATGTTCAACCAATGACACAAAATCACTTATTGGATGCACAAGATTGGTTAAAAACCCTAATTGGATAAAAATAAACCTAGGGAGGACGAAAATGACCTAAATGTTCAACCAATGACACAAACGTACTTATGGGATGTACAAGATTGGTTTAAAACCCTAATTGGATGAGAATAACCGTAGGGAGGACGAAAATGACCTAAATGTTCAACCAATGACACAAAATCACTTATTGGATGCACAAGATTGGTTAAAAACCCTAATTGGATGAGAATAAACCTATGGAGGACGTAAATGACCTAAATGTTCAACCAATGACACAAACGTACTTATTGGATGTACAAGATTGGTTAAAAACCCTAAATGAATGAGAATAAGCCTAGGGAAGAAGAAAATGACCTAAAACTTCAACCAATGACACAAACGTACTAATTGGATGCACAAGATTGGTTTAAAACCCTAATTGGATGAGAATAAACCTAGGGAGGACCAAAATGACCTAAATGTTCAACCAATGACACAAACGTACTTATTGGATGCACAAGAATGGTTAAAAACATTAATTGGATGAGAATAATCCTAGGGAGGATGAAAATGACCTAACTGTTCAACCAATAACACAAAATCACTTATTGGATGCACAAGATTGGTAAAAAACCCTAATTGGATGAGAATAAGCCTAGGGAGGACGAAAATGACCTAAATGTTCATCCAATGACACAAACGTACTAATTGGATGCACAAGATTGGTTAAAAATCCTAATTGGATGAGAATAAGCCTAGGGAGGACGAAAATGACCTAAATGTTCAACCAGTGACACAAACGTACGTATTGGATGTACAAGATTGGTTAAAAACCCTAATTGGATGAGAATAAGCCTAGGGAGGACGAAAATGTCCTAGAAGTTCAACCAACGACAAAAACGTACTTATTGGATGCACAAGATTGGTTAAAAACCCTAATTGGATGAGAATAAACCTAGGGAGGACGAAAATGACCTAAATGTTCAACCAATGACACAACCGTACTTATTGGATGCACAAGAATGGTTAAAAACCCTAATTGGATGAGAATAAGGCTAGGGAGGACGAAAATGACCTAAATGTTCAACCAATGACACAAAATCACTTATTGGATGCACAACCTTGGTTAAAATCCCTAATTGGATGAGAATAACCCTAGGGAGGACGAAAATGACCTAAATGTTCAACCAATGACAAAAAATCACTTATTGGATGCACAAGATTGGTTAAAAACCCTAATTGGATGAGAATAAGCCTAAGGAGGACGAAAATGACCTAAATGTTCAACCAATGACACAAACGTACTTATTGGATGCACAAGATTGGTTAAAAACCCTAATTGGATGAGAATAACCCTAGGGAGGACGAAAATGACCTAAATGTTCAACCAGTGACTCAAATTCACTTATTGGATGCACAAGATTGGCTAAAAACCCTAATTAGAAGAGAATAAGCCTAGGATGGACGAAAGTGACCTAAATGTTTAACCAATGACACAAACGTACTTATTGGATGCACAAGATTGGTTAAAAACCCTAATTGGATGAGAATAACCGTAGGGAGGACGAAAATGACCTAAATGTTCAACCAATGACACAAAATCACTTATTGGATGCACAAGATTGGTTAAAAACCGTAATTGGATGAGAATAAGCATAGGGAGGACGAAAATGACCTAAATGTTCAACCAATGACACAAACGTATTTATTGGATGTACAAGATTGGTTAAAAACCCTAATTGGATGAGAATAAGCCTACGGAAGACGAAAATGACCTAAATGTTCAACCAATGACACAAACGTACTTATTGGATGCACAAGAATGGTTAAAAACCCTAATTGGATGAGAATAAGCCTAGGGAGGACGAAAATGACCTAACTGTTCAACCAATGACACAAAATCACTTATTGGATGCACAAGATTGGTTAAAAACCCTAATTGGATGAGAATAACCGTAGGGAGGACGAAAATGACCTAAATGTTCAACCAATGACACAAAATCACTTATTGGATGCACAAGATTGGTTAAAAACGCTAATTGGATTAGAATAAGCCTAGGGAAGACGGAAATGACCTAAAACTTCAACCAATGACACAAACATACTAATTGGATGCACAAGATTGGTTAAAAATCCTAATTGGATGAGAATAAACCTAGGGAGGACGAAAATGACCTAAATATTCAACCAATGACACAAACGTACTTATTGGATGCAAAAGATTGGTTAAATACCCTAATTGGATGAGAATAACCCTATGGAGGACGAAAATGACCTAAATGTTCAACCAATGACACAAAATCACCTATTGGATGCACAAGATAGGTTAAAAACCCTAATTAGAAGAGAATAAGCCTAGGATGGACGAAAGTGACCTAAATGTTTAACCAATGACACAAACGTACTTATTGGATGCAAAAGATTGGTTAAATACCCTAATTGGATGAGAATAACCCTAGGGAGGATGAAAATGACCTAAATGTTCAACCAATGACACAAAATCACCTATTGGATGCACAAGATTGGTTAAAAACCGTAATTTGATGAGAATAACCATAGGGAGGACGAAAATGACCTAAATGTTCAACCAATGACACAATAGTACTTATTGGATGTACAAGATTGGTTAAAAACCCTAATTGGATGAGAATAAGCCTAGGGAAGACGAAAATGACCTAAAACTTCAACCAATGACACAAACGTACTAGTTGGATGCACAAGATTGGTTAAAACCCCTAATTGGATGAGAATAAACCTAGGGAGGACGAAAGTGACCTAAATGTTCAACCAATGACACAAACATACTTATTGGATGCACAAGAATGGTTAAAAACCCTAATTGGAAGAGAATAAGCCTAGGGATGACGAAAATGACCTAAATGTTCAACCAATGACACAAAATCACTTATTGGATGCACAAGATTGGTTAAAAACCGTAATTGGATGAGAATAAGCATAGGGAGGACGAAAATGACCTAAATGTTCAACCAATGACACAAACGTATTTATTGGATGTACAAGATTGGTTAAAAACCCTAATTGGATGAGAATAAGCCTAGGGAAGACGAAAATGACCTAAATGTTCAACCAATGACACAAACGTACTTATTGGATGCACAAAAATGGTTAAAAACCCAAATTGGATGAGAATAAGCCTAGGGAGGACGAAAATGACCTAACTGTTCAACCAATGACACAAAATCACTTATTGGATGCACAAGATTGGTTAAAAACCCTAATTGGGTGAGAATAAACCTAGGGAGGACGAAAATGACCTAAATGTTAACCCACAGACACAAACATACTTATTGGATGTACAAGATTGGTTAAAAACCCTAATTGGATGAGAATAAGCCTAGGGAAGACGAAAATGACCTAAAACTTCAACCAATGACACAAACGTACTAATTGGATGCACAAGATTGGTTGAAAACCCTAATTGGATGAGAATAAACCTAGGGAGGACGAAAATGACCTAAATGTTCAACCAATGACACAAACGTACATATTGGATGCACAAGAATGGTTAAAAACCATATTGGATGAGAATAAGCCTAGGGAGGATGAAAATGACCTAACTGTTCAACCAATGACACAAAATCACTTATTGAATGCACAAGATTGGTTAAAAACCCTAATTGGATGAGAATAACCGTAGGGAGGACGAAAATGACCTAAATGTTCAACCAATGACACAAAATCACTTATTGGATGCACAAGATTGGTTAAAAACCCTAATTGGATAAAAATAAACCTAGGGAGGACGAAAATGAACTAAATGTTTAACCAATGACACAAACGTACTTATGGGATGTACAAGATTGGTTTAAAACCCTAATTGGATGAGAATAACCGTAGGGAGGACGAAAATGACCTAAATGTTCAACCAATGACACAAAATCACTTATTGGATGCACAAGATTGGTTAAAAACCCTAATTGGATGAGAATAAACCTATGGAGGACGTAAATGACCTAAATGTTCAACCAATGACACAAACGTACTTATTGGATGTACAAGATTGGTTAAAAACCCTAATTGGATGAGAATAAGCATAGGGAAGAAGAAAATGACCTAAAACTTCAACCAATGACACAAACGTACTAATTGGATGCACAAGATTGGTTTAAAACCCTAATTGGATGAGAATAAACCTAGGGAGGACCAAAATGACCTAAATGTTCAACCAATGACACAAACGTACTTATTGGATGCACAAGAATGGTTAAAAACCCTAATTGGATGAGAATAAGCCTAGGGAGGATGAAAATGACCTAACTGTTCAACCAATGACACAAAATCACTTATTGGATGCACAAGATTAATTAAAAACCCTAATTGGATGAGAATAAGCCTAGGGAGGACGAAAATGACCTAAATGTTCAACCAATGACACAAGCGTACTTATTGGATGCACAAGATTGGTTAAAAACTCTAATTGGATGAGAATAACCCTAGGGAGGACGAAAATGACCTAAATGTTCAACCAGTGACACAAATTCACTTATTGGATGCACAAGATTGGCTAAAAACCCTAATTAGAAGAGAATAAGCCTAGGATGGACGAAAGTGACCTAAATGTTTAACCAATGACACAAACGTACTTATTGGATGCACAAGATTGGTTAAAAACCCTAATTGGATGAGAATAACCCTAGGGAGGACAAAAATGACCTAAATGTTCAACCAATGACACAAAATCACTTATTGGATACACAAGATTGGTTAAGAACCGTAATTGGATGAGAATAAGCATAGGGAGGACGAAAATGACCTAAATGTTAACCCACAGACACAAACATACTTATTGGATGTACAAGATTGGTTAAAAACCCTAATTGGATGAGAATAAGCCTAGGGAAGACGAAAATGACCTAAATGTTCAACCAATGACACAAACGTACTTATTGGATGCACAAGAATGGTTAAAAACCCTAATTGGATGAGAATAAGCCTAGGGAGGACGAAAATGACCTAACTGTTCAACCAATGACACAAAATCACTTATTGGATGCACAAGATTGGTTAAAAACCCTAATTGGATGAGAATAAACCTAGGGAGGACGAAAATGACCTAAATGTTCAACCAATGAGACAAACGTACTTATTGGATGCACAAGATTGGTTAAAAACCCTAATTGGATGAGAATAACCATAGGGAGGACGAAAATGACCTAAATGTTCAACCAATAACACAAATCACTTATTGGATGCACAAGATTGGCTAAAAAGCCTAATTGGATGAGAATAACCCTAGGGAGGACCAAAATGACCTAAATATTCAACCAATGACACAAAATCACTTATTGGATGCACAAGATATGTTAAAAACCCTAATTAGAAGAGAATAAGCCTAGGATGGACGAAAGTGACCTAAATGTTTAACCAATGACACAAACGTACTTATTGGATGCAAAAGATTGGTTAAATACCCTAATTGGATGAGAATAACCCTAGGGAGGACGAAAATGACCTAAATGTTCAACCAATGACACAAAATCACCTATTGGATGCACAAGATTGGTTAAAAACCGTAATTTGATGAGAATAAGCATAGGGAGGACGAAAATGACCTAAATGTTCAACCAATGACACAATAGTACTTATTGGATGTACAAGATTGGTTAAAAACCCTAATTGGATGAGAATAAGCCTAGGGAAGACGAAAATGACCTAAAACTTCAACCAATGACACAAACGTACTAGTTGGATGCACAAGATTGGTTAAAACCCCTAATTGGATGAGAATAAACCTAGGGAGGACGAAAGTGACCTAAATGTTCAACCAATGACACAAACATACTTATTGGATGCACAAGAATGGTTAAAAACCCTAATTGGATGAGAATAAGCCTAGGGATGACGAAAATGACCTAAATGTTCAACCAATGACACAAAATCACTTATTGGATGCACAAGATTGGTTAAAAACCGTAATTTGATGAGAATAAGCATAGGGAGGACGAAAATGACCTAAATGTTCAACCAATGACACAAACGTATTTATTGGATGTACAAGATTGGTTAAAAACCCTAATTGGATGAGAATAAGCCTAGGGAAGACGAAAATGACCTAAATGTTCAACCAATGACACAAACGTACTTATTGGATGCACAAAAATGGTTAAAAACCCAAATTGGATGAGAATAAGCCTAGGGAGGACGAAAATGACCTAACTGTTCAACCAATGACACAAAATCACTTATTGGATGCACAAGATTGGTTAAAAACCCTAATTGGATGAGAATAACCGTAGGGAGGACGAAAATGACCTAAATGTTCAACCAATGACACAAAATCACTTATTGGATGCACAAGAATGGTTAAAAACCTTATTGGATGAGAATAAGCCTAGGGAGGATGAAAATGACCTAACTGTTCAACCAATGACACAAAGTCACTTATTGGATGCACAAGATTGGTTAAAAACCCTAATTGGATGAGAATAACCGTAGGGAGGACGAAAATGACCTAAATGTTCAACCAATGACACAAAATCACCTATTGGATGCACAAGATTGGTTAAAAACCGTAATTTGATGAGAATAAGCATAGGGAGGACGAAAATGACCTAAATGTTCAACCAATGACACAAACGTATTTATTGGATGTACAAGATTGGTTAAAAACCCTAATTGGATGAGAATAAGCCTAGGGAAGACGAAAATGACCTAAATGTTCAACCAATGACACAAACGTACTTATTGGATGCACAAAAATGGTTAAAAACCCAAATTGGATGAGAATAAGCCTAGGGAGGACGAAAATGACCTAACTGTTCAACCAATGACACAAAATCACTTATTGGATGCACAAGATTGGTTAAAAACCCTAATTGGATGAGAATAACCGTAGGGAGGACGAAAATGACCTAAATGTTCAACCAATGACACAAAATCACTTATTGGATGCACAAGATTGGTTAAAAACGCTAATTGGATTAGAATAAGCCTAGGGAAGACGGAAATGACCTAAAACTTCAACCAATGACACAAACGTACTAATTGGATGCACAAGATTGGTTAAAAATCCTAATTGGATGAGAATAAACCTAGGGAGGACGAAAATGACCTAAATGTTCAACCAATGGCACAAACGTACTTATTGGATGCACAAGAATGGTTAAAAACCCTAATTGGATGAGAATAAGCCTAGGGAGGACGAAAATGACCTAACTGTTCAACCAATGACACAAAATCACTTATTGGATGCAGAAGATTGGTTAAAAACCCTAATTGGATGAAAATAAGCATAGGGAGGACGAAAATGACCTAAATGTTCAACCAATGAAACAAACGTACTTATTGGATGTACAAGATTGGTTAAAAACCCTTATTAGATGAGAATAAGGCTAGGGAAGACGAAAATGACCTAACACTTCAACCAATGACACAAACGTACTAATTGGATGCACAAGATTGGTTAAAAACCCTAATTGGATGAGAATAAACCTAGGGAGGACGAAAATGACCTAAATGTTCAACCAATGGCACAAATGTACTTATTGGATGCACAAGAATGGTTAAAAACCCTAATTGGATGAGAATAAGCCTAGGGAGGACGAAAATGACCTAACTGTTCAACCAATGACACAAAATCACTTATTGGATGCACAAGATTGGTTAAAAACCCTAATTGGATGAGAATAACCGTAGGGTGGACGAAAATGACCTAAATGTTCAACCAATGACACAAAATCACTTATTGGATGCACAAGATTGGTTAAAAACGCTAATTGGATTAGAATAAGCCTAGGGAAGACGGAAATGACCTAAAACTTCAACCAATGACACAAACGTACTAATTGGATGCACAAGATTGGTTAAAAACCCTAATTGGATGAGAATAAACCTAGGGAGGACGAAAATGACCTAAATGTTCAACCAATGAGACAAACGTACTTATTGGATGCACAAGATTGGTTAAAAACCCTAATTGGATGAGAATAACCATAGGGAGGACGAAAATGACCTAAATGTTCAACCAATAACACAAATCACTTATTGGATGCACAATATTGGCTAAAAAGCCTAATTGGATGAGAATAACCCTAGGGAGGACCAAAATGACCTAAATATTCAACCAATGACACAAAATCACTTATTGGATGCACAAGATAGGTTAAAAACCCTAATTAGAAGAGAATAAGCCTAGGATGGACGAAAGTGACCTAAATGTTTAACCAATGACACAAACGTACTTATTGGATGCAAAAGATTGGTTAAATACCCTAATTGGATGAGAATAACCCTAGGGAGGACGAAAATGACCTAAATGTTCAACCAATGACACAAAATCACCTATTGGATGCACAAGATTGGTTAAAAACCGTAATTTGATGAGAATAAGCATAGGGAGGA
>JBBPBP010001300.1:0-12454 GCA_037974735.1 Cicer chorassanicum
AATGACACAAAATCACATATTGGATGCACAAGATTGGTTAAAAACCCTAATTGGATTAGAATAAGCCTAGGGAGGATGAAAATGACCTCAATGTTCAACCAATGACACAAAATGGCACAAAATCACATATTGGATGCACAAGATTGGTTAAAAACCCTAATTGGATTAGAATAAGCTTAGAGAGGACGAAAATGACCTAAATGTTCAACCAATGACACAAAATCACATATTTGATGCACAAGATTGGTTAAAAAACATAATTGGATTAGAATAAGCCTAGGGAGGACGAAAATGACCTAAATGTGCAACGAATGACACAAAATCACATAATGGATGCAAAAGATTGGTTAAAAACCCTAATTGGATTAGAATAAGATTAGGGAGGACGAAAATGACCTAAATGTTCATCCAATGACACAAAATCACTTATTGGATGCACAAGATTGGTTAAAAACCCTAATTGGATTAGAATAAGCAAAGGGAGGACGAAAATGACCTAAATGTTCATCCAATGACACAAAATCACTTATTGGATGCACAAGATTGGTTAAAAACCCTAATGGATTAGAATAAGCTTAGGGAGGACGAAAATGACCTAAATGTGCAACCAATGACACAAAATCACATATTGGATGCAAAAGATTGGTTAAAAACCCTAATTGGATTAAAATAAACCTACGGAGGACGAAAATGACCTAAATGTTCTACCAATGACATAAAATGGCAGAAAATCACATATTGGATGCAGTAGATTGGTTAAAAACCCTAATTGGATTAGAATAAGCCTAGGGAGGACCATAATGACCTAAATGTGCAACCAATGACACAAAATCACATAATGGATGCACAAGATTGGTTAAAAACCCTAATTGGATTAGAATAAGCTTAGGGAGGACGAAAATGACCTAAATGTGCAACCAATGACACAAAATCACATATTGGATGCACAAGATTGGTTAAAAACCATAATTGGATTTGAATAAGCGTAGATAGGACGAAAATGACCTAAATGTTCATCCAATGACACAAAATCACTTATTGGATGCACAAGATTGGTTAAAAACCCTAATGGATTAGAATAAGCTTTGGGAGGACGAAAATGACCTAAATGTTCATCCAATGACACAAAATCACTTATTGGATGCACAAGATTGGTTAAAAACCCTAATTGGATTAGAATAAGCCTAGGGAGGACGAAAATGACCTAAATGTGCAACCAATGACACAAAATCACATATTGGATTCCCAAGATTGGTTAAAAACACTAATTGGATTAAAATAAACCTAGGGAGGACGAAAATGACCTAAATGTTCTACCAATGACATAAAATGGCAAAAAAATCACATATTGGATGCACTAGATTGGTTAAAAACCCTAATTGGATTAGAATAAGCCTAGGGAGGACGAAAATGACCTAAATGTGCAACCAATGACACAAAATCACATATTGGATGCACAAGATTGGTTAAAAACCCTAATTGGATTAGAATAAGCCTAGGGAGGACGAGAATGACCTAAATGTGCAACCAATGACACAAAATGACACAAAATCACATATTGGATGCACAAAATTGGTTAAAAATCCTAATTGGATTAGAATAAGCTTAGGGAGGACGAAAATGACCTAAATGTTCAACCAATGACACAAAATCACTTATTGGATGCACAAGATTGGTTAAAAACCCTAATTGGATTAGAATAAGCCTAGGGAGGACGAAAATGACCTAAATGTGCAACCAATGACACAAAATCACATATTGGATGCACAAGATTGGTTAAAATCCCTAATTGGATTAGAATAAGCTTAGGGAGGACGAAAATGACCTAAATGTTCATCCAATGACACAAAATCACTTATTCGGTGCACAAGATTGGTTAAAAACCCTAATAGGATTAGAATAAGCCTATGGAGGACGAAAATGACCTAAATGTGCAACCAATAACACAAAATCACATATTAAATGCACAAGATTAGTTAAAAACCCTAATTGGATTAGAATACGCCTAGGGAGGACGAAAATGACCTAAATGTTCAACCAATGACACAAAATGACACAAAATCACATATTGGATGCACAAGATTGGTTAAAAACCCTAATTGGATTAGAATAAGCCTAGGGAGGATGAAAATGACCTCAATGTTCAACCAATGACACAAAATGGCACAAAATCACATATTGGATGCACAAGATTGGTTAAAAACCCTAATTGGATTAGAATAAGCTTAGAGAGGACGAAAATGACCTAAATGTTCATCCAATGACACAAAATCACTTATTCGATGCACAAGATTGGTTAAAAACCCTAATAGGATTAGAATAAGCCTATGGAGGACGAAAATGACCTAAATGTGCAACCAATAACACAAAATCACATATTAAATGCACAAGATTAGTTAAAAACCCTAATTGGATTAGAATACGCCTAGGGAGGACGAAAATGACCTAAATGTTCAACCAATGACACAAAATCACTTATTGGATGCACAAGATTGGTTAAAAACCCTAATTGGATTAGAATAAGCCTAGGGAGGACGAAAATGACCTAAATGTGCAACCAATGACACAAAATCACATATTGGATGCACAAGATTGGTTAAAATCCCTAATTGGATTAGAATAAGCTTAGGGAGGACGAAAATGACCTAAATGTTCATCCAATGACACAAAATCACTTATTCGATGCACAAGATTGGTTAAAAACCCTAATAGGATTAGAATAAGCCTATGGAGGACGAAAATGACCTAAATGTGCAACCAATAACACAAAATCACATGTTAAATGCACAAGATTAGTTAAAAACCCTAATTGGATTAGAATACGCCTAGGGAGGACGAAAATGACCTAAATGTTCAACCAATGACAAAAAATGACACAAAATCACATATTGGATGCACAAGATTGGTTAAAAACCCTAATTGGATTAGAATAAGCCTAGGGAGGACGAAAATGACCTAAATGTTCAACCAATGACACAAAATCGCACAAAATGACATATTGGATGCACAAGATTGGTTAAAAACCCTAATTGGATTAGAATAAGCTTAGAGAGGACGAAAATGACCTAAATGTTCAACCAATGACAGAAAATGACACAAAATCACATATTGGATGCACAAGATTGGTTAAAAAACATAATTGGATTAGAATAAGCCTAGGGAGGACGAAAATGACCTAAATGTGCAACCAATGACACAAAATCACATAATGGATGCAAAAGATTGGTTAAAAACCCTAATTGGATTAGAATAAGATTAGGGAGGACGAAAATGACCTAAATGTTCATCCAATGACACAATATCACTTATTGGATGCACAAGATTGGTTAAAAACCCTAATTGGATTAGAATAAGCCTAGGGAGGACGAAAATGACCTAAATGTGCAACCAATGACACAAAATCACATATTGGATGCACAAGATTGGTTAAAATCCCTAATTGGATTAGAATAAGCTTAGGGAGGACGAAAATGACCTAAATGTTCATCCAATGACACAAAATCACTTATTCGATGCACAAGATTGGTTAAAAACCCTAATTGGATTAGAATAAGCTTAGAGAGGTCGAAAATGACCTAAATGTGCAACAAATGACACAAAATCACATATTGGATACACAAGATTGGTTAAAAACCCTAATGGATTAGAATAAGCTTAGGGAGGACGAAAATGACCTAAATGTTCAACCAATGACACAAAATCACTTATTGGATGCACAAGATTGGTTAAAAACCCTAATTGGATTAGAATAAGCCTAGGGAGGACGAAAATGACCTAAATGTGCAACCAATGACACAAAATCACATATTGGATGCACAAGATTGGTTAAAGACCCTAATTGGATTTGAATAAGATTAGGGAGGACGAAAATGACCTAAATGTTCAACCAATGACACAAAATCACTTATTGGATGCACAAGATTGGTTAAAAACCCTAATTGGATTAGAATAAGCCTAGGGAGGACGAAAATGACCTAAATGTGCAACCAATGACACAAAATCATATATTGGATGCACAAGATTTGTTAAAATCCCTAATTGGATTAGAATAAGCTTAGGGAGGACGAAAATGACCTAAATATTCATCCAATGACACAAAATCACTTATTCGATGCACAAGATTGGTTAAAAACCCTAATAGGATTAGAATAAGCCTATGGAGGACGAAAATGACCTAAATGTGCAACCAATAACACAAAATCACATATTAAATGCACAAGATTAGTTAAAAACCCTAATTGGATTAGAATACGCCTAGGGATGACGAAAATGACCTAAATGTTCAACCAATGACAGAAAATGACACAAAATCACATATTGGATGCACAAGATTGGTTAAAAAACATAATTGGATTAGAATAAGCCTAGGGAGGACGAAAATGACCTAAATGTGCAACCAATGACACAAAATCACATAATGGATACAAAAGATTGGTTAAAAACCCTAATTGGATTAGAATAAGATTAGGGAGGACGAAAATGACCTAGATGTGCAACAAATGACACAAAATCACATATTGGATGCACAAGATTGGTTAAAAACCCTAATGGATTAGAATAAGCTTAGGGAGGACGAAAATGACCTAAATGTTCAACCAATGACACAAAATCACTTATTGGATGCACAAGATTGGTTAAAAACCCTAATTGGATTAGAATAAGCTTAGGGAGGACGAAAATGACCTAAATGTTCATCCAATGACACAAAATCACTTATTGGATGCACAAGATTGGTTAAAAACCCTAATGGATTAGAATAAGCTTAGGGAGGACGAACATGACCTTAATGTGCAACCAATGACACAAAATGACATATTGGATGCCCAAGATTCGTTAAAAACCCTAATTGGATTAAAATAAACCTAAGGAGGACGAAAATGACCTAAATGTTCTACCAATGACATAAAATGGCAGAAAATCACATATTGGATGCACTAGATTGGTTAAAAACCCTAATTGGATTAGAATAAGCCTAGGGAGGACCATAATGACCTAAATGTGCAACCAATGACACAAAATCACATAATGGATGCACAAGATTGGTTAAAAACCCTAATTGGATTAGAATAAGCTTAGGGAGGACGAAAATGACCTAAATGTGCAACCAATGACACAAAATCACATATTGGATGCACAAGATTGGTTAAAAACCATAATTGGATTTGAATAAGCGTAGGTAGGACGAAAATGACCTAAATGTTCATCGAATGACACAAAATCACTTATTGGATGCACAAGATTGGTTAAAAACCCTAATGGATTAGAATAAGCTTAGGGAGGACGAAAATGACCTAAATGTTCATCCAATGACACAAAATCACTTATTGGATGCACAAGATTGGTTAAAAACCCTAATTGGATTAGAATAAGCCTAGGGAGGACGAAAATGACCTAAATGTGCAACCAATGACACAAAATCACATATTGGATTCCCAAGATTGGTTAAAAACTCTAATTGGATTAAAATAAACCTAGGGAGGACGAAAATGACCTAAATGTTCTACCAATGGAATAAAATGGCAGAAAATCACATATTGGATGCACTAGATTGGTTAAAAACCCTAATTGGATTAGAATAAGCCTAGGGAGGACGAAAATGACCTAAATGTGCAACCAATGACACAAAATCACATATTGGATGCACAAGATTAGTTAAAAACCCTAATTGGATTAGAATACGCCTAGGGAGGACGAAAATGACCTAAATGTTCAACCAATGACACAAAATGACACAAAATCACATATTGGATGCACAAGATTGGTTAAAAACCCTAATTGGATTAGAATAAGCCTAGGGAGGACGAAAATGACCTCAATGTTCAACCAATGACACAAAATGGCACAAAATCACATATTGGATGCACAAGATTGGTTAAAAACCCTAATTGGATTAGAATAAGCTTAGAGAGGCAAAAATGACCTAAATGTTCAACCAATGACACAAAATCACATATTGGATGCACAAGATTGGTTAAAAAACATAATTGGATTAGAATAAGCCTAGGGAGGACGAAAATGACCTAAATGTGCAACCAATGACACAAAATCACATAATGGATGCAAAAGATTGGTTAAAAACCCTAATTGGATTAGAATAAGATTAGGGAGGACGAAAATGACCTAAATGTTCATCCAATGACACAAAATCACTTATTGGATGCACAAGATTGGTTAAAAACCCTAATTGGATTAGAATAAGCCTAGGGAGGACAAAAATGACCTAAATGTGCAACCAATGACACAAAATCACATATTGGATGCACAAGATTGGTTAAAATCCCTAATTGGATTAGAATAAGCTTAGGGAGGACGAAAATGACCTAAATGTTCATCCAATGACACAAAATCACTTATTCGATGCACAAGATTGGTTAAAAACCCTAATAGGATTAGAATAAGCCTATGGAGGACGAAAATGACCTAAATGTGCAACCAATAACACAAAATCACATATTAAATGCACAAGATTTGTTAAAAACCCTAATTGGATTAGAATACGCCTAGGGAGGACGAAAATGACCTAAATGTTCAACCAATGACACAAAATGACACAAAATCACATATTGGATGCACAAGATTGGTTAAAAACCCTAATTGGATTAGAATAAGCCTAGGGAGGACGAAAATGACCTCAATGTTCAACCAATGACACAAAATGGCACAAAATCACATATTGGAAGCACAAGATTGGTTAAAAACCCTAATTCGATTAGAATAAGCCTAGGGAGGACGAAAATGACCTAAATGTGCAACCAATGACACAAAATCACATATTGGATGCACAAGATTAGTTAAAAACCCTAATTGGATTAGAATACGCCTAGGGAGGACGAAAATGCCCTAAATTTTCAACCAATGATACAAAATGACCCAAAATCACATATTGGATGCACAAAATTGGTTAAAAACCCTAATTGGATTAGAATAAGCCTAGGGAGGACGAAAATGACCTAAATGTGCAACCAATAACACAAAATCACATATTAAATGCACATGATTAGTTAAAAACCCTAATTGGATTAGAATACGCCTAGGGAGGACGAAAATGACCTAAATGTTCAACCAATGACACAAAATGACACAAAATCACATATTGGATGCACAAGATTGGTTAAAAACCCTAATTGGATTAGAATAAGCCTAGGGAGGACGAAAATGACCTAAATGTTCAACAATGACACAAAATGGCACAAAATCACATATTGGATGCACATGATTGGTTAAAAACCCTAATTGGACTAGAATAAGCTTAGAGAGGACGAAAATGACCTAAATGTGCAACCAATGACACAAAATCACATATTGGATGCACAAGATTGGTTAAAATCCCTAATTGGATTAGAATAAGCTTAGGGAGGACGAAAATGACCTAAATGTTCATCCAATGACACAAAATCACTTATTCGATGCACAAGATTGGTTAAAAACCCTAATAGGATTAGAATAAGCCTATGGAGGACGAAAATGACCTAAATGTGCAACCAATAAAAAAAAATCACAAATTAAATGCACAAGATTAGTTAAAAACCCTAATTGGATTAGAATACGCCTAGGGAGGACGAAAATGACCTAAATGTTCAACCAATGACAGAAAATGACACAAAATCACATATTGGATGCACAAGATTGGTTAAAAAACATAATTGGATTAGAATAAGCCTAGGGAGGACGAAAATGACCTAAATGTGCAACCAATGAGACAAAATCACATAATGGATGCAAAAGATTGGTTAAAAACCCTAATTGGATTAGAATAAGATTAGGGAGGACGAAAATGACCTAAATGTTCATCCAATGACACAAAATCACTTATTGGATGCACAAGATTGGTTAAAAACCCTAATGGATTAGAATAAGCTTAGGGAGGACGAGAATGACCTAAATGTGCAACCAATGACACAAAATCACATATTGGATGCCCAAGATTCGTTAAAAACCCTAATTGGATTAAAATAAACCTAGGGAGGACGAAAATGACCTAAATGTTCTACCAATGACATAAAATGGCAGAAAATCACATATTGGATGCACTAGATTGGTTAAAAACCCTAATTGGATTAGAATAAGCCTAGGGAGGACGAAAATGACCTCAATGTTCAACCAATGACACAAAATGGCACAAAATCACATATTGGATGCACAAGATTGGTTAAAAACCCTAATTGGATTAGAATAAGCTTAGAGAGGACGAAAATGACCTAAATGTTCATCCAATGACACAAAATCACTTATTCGATGCACAAGATTGGTTAAAAACCCTAATAGGATTAGAATAAGCCTATGGAGGACGAAAATGACCTAAATGTGCAACCAATAACACAAAATCACATATTAAATGCACAAGATTAGTTAAAAACCCTAATTGGATTAGAATACGCCTAGGGAGGACGAAAATGACCTAAATGTTCAACCAATGACACAAAATGACACAAAATCACATATTGGATGCACAAGATTGGTTAAAAACCCTAATTGGATTAGAATAAGCCTAGGGAGGACGAAAATGACCTCAATGTTCAACCAATGACACAAAATGGCACAAAATCACATATTGGATGCACAACATTGGTTAAAAACCCTAATTGGATTAGAATAAGCTTAGAGAGGACGAAAATGACCTAAATGGGCAACAAATGACACAAAATCACATATTGGATGCACAAGATTGGTTAAAAACCCTAATTGGATTAGAATAAGCCTAGGGAGGACGAAAATGACCTAAATGTGCAACCAATGACACAAAATCACATATTGGATGCACAAGATTGGTTAAAATCCCTAATTGGATTAGAATAAGCTTAGGGAGGACGAAAATGACCTAAATGTTCATCCAATGACACAAAATCACTTATTCGATGCACAAGATTGGTTAAAAACCCTAATAGGATTAGAATAAGCCTATGGAGGACGAAAATGACCTATATGTTCAACCAATAACACAAAATCACATATTAAATGCACAAGATTTGTTAAAAACCCTAATTGGATTAGAATACGCCTAGGGAGGACGAAAATGACCTAAATGTTCAACCAATGACACAAAATCACATATTGGATGCACAAGATTGGTTAAAAACCCTAATTGGATTAGAATAAGCCTAGGGAGGATGAAAATGACCTCAATGTTCAACCAATGACACAAAATGGCACAAAATCACATATTGGATGCACAAGATTGGTTAAAAACCCTAATTGGATTAGAATAAGCTTAGAGAGGACGAAAATGACCTAAATGTTCATCCAATGACACAAAATCACTTATTCGATGCACAAGATTGGTTAAAAACCCTAATAGGATTAGAATAAGCCTATGGAGGACGAAAATGACCTAAATGTGCAACCAATAACACAAAATCACATATTAAATGCACAAGATTAGTTAAAAACCCTAATTGGATTAGAATACGCCTAGGGAGGACGAAAATGACCTAAATGTTCAACCAATGACACAAAATGACACAAAATCACATATTGGATGCACAAGATTGGTTAAAAACCCTAATTGGATTAGAATAAGCCTAGGGAGGACGAAAATGACCTCAATGTTCAACCAATGACACAAAATGGCACAAAATCACATATTGGATGCACAACATTGGTTAAAAACCCTAATTGGATTAGAATAAGCTTAGAGAGGACGAAAATGACCTAAATGGGCAACAAATGACACAAAATCACATATTGGATGCACAAGATTGGTTAAAAACCCTAATTGGATTAGAATAAGCCTAGGGAGGACGAAAATGACCTAAATGTGCAACCAATGACACAAAATCACATATTGGATGCACAAGATTGGTTAAAATCCCTAATTGGATTAGAATAAGCTTAGGGAGGACGAAAATGACCTAAATGTTCATCCAATGACACAAAATCACTTATTCGATGCACAAGATTGGTTAAAAACCCTAATAGGTTTAGAATAAGCCTATGGAGGACGAAAATGACCTAAATGTGCAACCAATAACACAAAATCACATATTAAATGCACAAGATTAGTTAAAAACCCTAATTGGATTAGAATACGCCTAGGGAGGACGAAAATGACCTAAATGTTCAACCAATGACACAAAATGACACAAAATCACATATTGGATGCACAAGATTGGTTAAAAACCCTAATTGGATTAGAATAAGCCTAGGGAGGACGAAAATGACCTCAATGTTCAACCAATGACACAAAATGGCACAAAATCACATATTGGATGCACAACATTGGTTAAAAACCCTAATTGGATTAGAATAAGCTTAGAGAGGCGAAAATGACCTAAATGTTCAACCAATGACACAAAATCACATATTGGATGCACAAGATTAGTTAAAAAACATAATTGGATTAGAATAAGCCTAGGGAGGACGAAAATGACCTAAATGTGCAACCAATGACACAAAATCACATAATGGATGCAAAAGATTGGTTAAAAACCCTAATTGGATTAGAATAAGATTAGGGAGGACGAAAATGACCTAAATGTTCATCCAATGACACAAAATCACTTATTGGATGCACAAGATTGGTTAAAAACCCTAATTGGATTAGAATAAGCCTAGGGAGGACAAAAATGACCTAAATGTGCAACCAATGACACAAAATCACATATTGGATGCACAAGATTGGTTAAAAACCCTAATTGGATTAGAATAAGCTTAGGGAGGACGAAAATGACCTAAATGTTCATCCAATGACACAAAATCACTTATTCGATGCACAAGATTGGTTAAAAACCCTAATAGGATTAGAATAAGCCTAGGGAGGACGAAAATGACCTAAATGTGCAACCAATAACACAAAATCACATATTAAATGCACAAGATTAGTTAAAAACCCTAATTGGATTAGAATACGCCTAGGGATGACGAAAATGACCTAAATGTTCAACCAATGACAGAAAATGACACAAAATCACATATTGGATGCACAAGATTGGTTAAAAAACATAATTGGATTAGAATAAGCCTAGGGAGGACGAAAATGACCTAAATGTGCAACCAATGACACAAAATCACATAATGGATGCAAAAGATTGGTTTAAAACCCTAATTGGATTAGAATAAGATTAGGGAGGACGAAAATGACCTAAATGTTCATCCAATGACACAAAATCACTTATTGGATGCACAAGATTGGTTAAAAACCCTAATTGGATTAGAATAAGCCTAGGGAGGACGAAAATGACCTAAATGTGCAACAAATGACACAAAATCACATATTGGATGCACAGGATTGGTTAAAAACCCTAATTGGATTAGAATAAGCCTAGGGAGGACGAAAATGACCTAAATGAGCAACCAATGACACAAAATCACATAATGGATGCAAAAGATTGGTTAAAAACCCTAATTGGATTAGAATAAGATTAGGGAGGACGAAAATGACCTAAATGTTCATCCAATGACACAAAATCACTTATTGGATGCACAAGATTGGTTAAAAACCCTAATTGGATTAGAATAAGCAAAGGGAGGACGAAAATGACCTAAATGTTCATCCAATGACACAAAATCACTTATTGGATGCACAAGATTGGTTAAAAACCCTAATGGATTAGAATAAGCTTAGGGAGGACGAAAATGACCTAAATGTGCAACCAATGACACAAAATCACATATTGGATGCAAAAGATTGGTTAAAAACCCTAATTGGATTAAAATAAACCTAAGGAGGACGAAAATGACCTAAATGTTCTACCAATGACATAAAATGGCAGAAAATCACATATTGGATGCACTAGATTGGTTAAAAACCCTAATTGGATTAGAATAAGCCTAGGGAGGACCATAATGACCTAAATGTGCAACCAATGACACAAAATCACATAATGGATGCACAAGATTGGTTAAAAACCCTAATTGGATTAGAATAAGCTTAGGGAGGACGAAAATGACCTAAATGTGCAACCAATGACACAAAATCACATATTGGATGCACAAGATTTTTTAAAAACCATAATTGGATTTGAATAAGCGTAGGTAGGACGAAAATGACCTAAATGTTCATCCAATGACACAAAATCACTTATTGGATGCACAAGATTGGTTAAAAACCCTAATGGATTAGAATAAGCTTAGGGAGGACGAAAATGACCTAAATGTTCATCCAATGACACAAAATCACTTATTGGATGCACAAGATTGGTTAAAAACCCTAATTGGATTAGAATAAGCCTAGGGAGGACGAAAATGACCTAAATGTGCAACCAATGACAGAAAATCACATATTGGATTCCCAAGATTGGTTAAAAACACTAATTGGATTAAAATAAACCTAGGGAGGACGAAAATGACCTAAATGTTCTACCAATGACATAAAATGGCAAAAAAATCACATATTGGATGCACTAGATTGGTTAAAAACCCTAATTGGATTAGAATAAGCCTAGGGAGGACGAAAATGACCTAAATGTGCAACCAATGACACAAAATCACATATTGGATGCACAAGATTGGTTAAAAA
>JBBPBP010001304.1:0-12433 GCA_037974735.1 Cicer chorassanicum
TGGACGAGAATAAGCCTTGGGAGGACGAAAATGACCTAATTGTTCAACCAATGACACAAATGTACTTATTGGATGCACAAGATTGGTTAAAAACCCTAATTGGATGAGAATAAGCTTAGGGAGGACGGAAATGACCTAAATGTTCAACCAATGACACAAAATCACTTATTGGATGCACAAGATTGGTTAAAAACCCTAATTGGACGAGAATAAGCCTTGGGAGGACAAAAATGACCTAAATGTTCAAACAATGACACAAAATCACTTATTGGATGCACAAGATTGGTTCAAAACCTTAATTGTACGAGAATAAGCCTAGGGAGGACGAAAATGACCTAAATGTTCAACCAATGACACAAAATCACTTATTGGATGCACAAGATTGGTTAAAAACCCTAATTGGACGAGAATAAGCCTTGGGAGGACGAAAATGACCTAAATGTTCAACGAATGACACAAATGTACTTATTGGATGCACAAGATTGGTTAAAAACCCTAATTAGACGAGAATAAGCCTAGGGAGGAAGAAAATGACCTAAATGTACAACCAATGACACAAAATCACTTATTGGATGCACAAGATTGGTTCAAAACCCTAATTGGACGAGAATAAGCCTAGGGAGGACGAAAATGACCTAAATGTTCAACCAATGACACAAAATCACTTATTGGATGCACAAGATTGGTTAAAAACCCTAATAGGACGAGAATAAGCCTTGGGAGGACGAAAATGACCTAAATGTTCAACCAATGACACAAGTGTACTTATTGGATGCACAAGATCGGTTAAAAACCCTAATTGGACGAGAATAAGCTTAGGGAGGACGAAAATGACCTAAATGTTCAACCAATGACACAAAATCACTTATTGGATGCACAAGATTGGTTAAAAACCCTATTGGACGAGAATAAGCCTAAGGAGGACAAAAATGACCTAAATGTTCAACCAATGACACAAATGTACTTATTGGATGCACAAGATTGGTTAAAAACCCTAATTGGACGAGAATAAGCCTAGGGAGGACGAAAATGACCTAAATGTTCAACCAATGACACAAAATCACTTATTGGATGCACAAGATTGGTTAAAAACCTTATTTGGACGAGAATAAGCCTAGGGACGACGAAAATGACCTAAATGTCCAACCAATAAAATAAATGTACTTATTGGATGCACAAGATTCGTTAAAAACCCTAATTGGAAGAGAATAAGCCTTGGGAGGACGAAAATGACCCAAATGTTCAACCAATGACAGAAATGTAATTATTGGATGCACAAGGTTGGTTAAAAACCCTAATTGGAGGAGAATAAGCCTTGGGAGGACGAAAATGTCCTAAATGTTCAACCAATGACACAAATGTACTTATTGGATGCACAAGATTGGTTAAAAACCCTAATTGGACGAGAATAAGCCTTGGGAGGACGAAAATGACCTAAATGTTCAACCAATGACACAAAATCACTTATTGGATGCACAAGATTGGTTAAAACCCCTAATTGGACGAGAATAAGCCTTGGGAGGACGAATATGACGTAAATGTTCAACCAATGACACAAAATCACTTATTGGATGCACAAGATTGGTTAAAAACCCTAATTGGACGAGAATAAGCCGTGGGAGGACGAAAATGACCTAAATTTTCAACCAATGACACAAATGTACTTATTGGATGCACAAGATTGGTTAAAAACCCTAATTGGACGAGAATAAGCCCAGGGAGGACGAAAATGACCTAAATGTTCAACCAATGACACAAATGTACTTATTGGATGCACAAGATTGGTTAAAAACCCTAATTGGACGAGAATAAGCCTTGGGAGGACGAAAATGACCTAAATGTTCAACCAATGACACAAAATCACTTATTGGATGCACAAGATTGGTTAAAAACCCTAATTGGACGCGAATAACCCTTGGGAGGACGAAAATGACCTAAATGTTCAACCAATGACACAAATGTACTTATTGGATGCACAAGATTGGTTAAAAACCCTAATTGGACGAGAATAAGCCTTGGGAGGACGAAAATGACCTAAATGTTCAACCAATGACACAAAATCACTTATTGGATGCACTAGATTGGTTAAAAACCCTAATTGGACGAGAAAAAGCCGTGGGAGGACGAAAATGACCTAAATGTTCAACTAATGACACAAATGTACTAATTGGATGCACAAGATTGGTTAAAAACCCTAATTGGACGAGAATAAGTCTTGGGAGGACGAAAATGACCTAAATGTTCAACCAATGACACAAATGTACTTATTGGATGCACAAGATTGGTTAAAAACCCTAATTGGACGAGAATAAGCCTAGGGAGGATGAAACTGACCTAAATGTTCAACCAACGACACAAAATCACTTATTGGATGCACAAGATTGGTTAAAAACCCTAATTGGACGAGAATAAGCCTTGGGAGGACGAAAATGACCTAAATGTTCAACCAATGACACAAAATCAATTATTGGATGCACAAGATTGGTTAAAAACCCTAATTGGAGGAGAATAAGCCTAGGGAGGACGAAAAATGACCTAAATGTTCAACCAATGACACAAAATCACTTATTGGATGCACAAGATTGGTTAAAAACCCTAATTGGACGAGAATAAGCCTAGGGAGGACGAAAATGACCTAAATGTTCAACCAATGACACAAAATCGCTAATTGGATGCACAAGATTGTTTAAAAACCCTAATTGGAGGAGAATAAGCCTTGGGAGGACGAAAATGACCTAAACGTTCAACCGATGACACAAATGTACTTATTGGATGCACAAGATTGGTTAAAAACCCTAATTGGACGAGAATAAGCCTTGGGAGGACGAAAATGACCTAAATGTTCAACCAATGACACAAAATCACTTATTGGATGCACAAGATTGGTTAAAAACCGTAATTGGTTGAGAATAAGCCTTGGGAGGACGAAAATGACCTAAATGTTCAACCAATGACACAAATGTACTTATTGGATGCACAAGATTGGTTAAAAACCCTAATTGGACGAGAATAAGCCTTGGGAGGACGAAAATGACCTAAATGTATAACCAATGACACAAATGTACTTATTGGATGCACAAGATTGGTTAAAAACCCTAATTGGACGAGAATAAGCCTTGGGAGGACGAAAATGACCTAAATGTTCAACCAAGGACACAAAATCACTTATTGGATGCACAAGATTGGTTAAAAACCCTAATTGGACGAGAATAAGCCTTGGGAGGACAAAAATGACCTAAATGTTCAACCAATGACACAAAATCACTTATTGGATGCACAAGATTGGTTAAAAACCCTAATTGGACTAGAATAAGCCTAGGGAGGACGAAAATGACCTAAATGTTCAACCAATAACACAAATGTACTTATTGGACGCACAAGATTGGTTAAAAACCCTAATTGGACGAGAATAAGCCTTGGGAGGACAAAAATGACATAAATGTTCAACCAATGACACAAAATCACTTATTGGATGCACAAGATTGGTTAAAAACCCTAATTGGACGAAAATAAGACTTGGGAGGACGAAAATGACCTAAATGTTCAACCAATGACACAAATGTACTTATTGGATGCACAAGATTGTTTAAAAACCCTAATTGGACGAGAATAAGCCTAGGGAGGAAGAAAATGACCTAAATGTACAACCAATGACACAAAATCACTTATTGGATGCACAAGATTGGTTCAAAACCCTAATTGGACGAGAATAAGCCTTGGGAGGACGAAAATGACATCAATGTTCAACCAATGACACAAAATCACTTATTGGATGCACAAGATTGGTTAAAAACCTTAATTGGACGAGAATAAGCCTTGGGAGAAAGAAATTGACCTAAATGTTCAACCAATGACACAAATGTACTTATTGGATGCACAAGATTGGTTCAAAACCCTAATTGGACGAGAATAAGTCTTGGGAGGACGAAAATGACATAAATGTTCAACCAATGACACAAAATCACTTATTGGATGCACAAGATTGGTTAAAAACCCTAATTGGACGAAAATAAGACTTGGGAGGACGAAAATGACCTAAATGTTCAACCAATGACACAAATGTACTTATTGGATGCACAAGATTGGTTAAAAACCCTAATTAGACGAGAATAAGCCTAGGGAGGACGAAAAATGACCTAATTGTACAACCAATGACACAAAATCACTTATTGGATGCACAAGATTGGTTAAAAACCCTAATTGGACGAGAATAAGCCTAGGGAGGACGAAAATGACCTAAATGTTCAACCAATGACACAAATGTACTTATTGGATGCACAAGATTGGTTAAAAACCCTAATTGGACGAGAATAAGCCTTGGGAGGACGAAAATGACCTAAATGTTCAACCAATGACACAAAATCACTTATTGGATGCACAAGATTGGTTAAAAACCCTAATTTGACGAGAATAAGCCTTGGGAGGACGAAAATAATCTAAATGTTCATCCAATGACACAAAATTACTTATTGGATGCACAAGATTGGTTAAAAACCCTAATTGGACGAGAATAAGCATTGGGAGGACGAAAATGACCTAAATGTTCAACCAATGACACAAAATCACTTATTGGATGCACAAGATTGGTTAAAAACCCTAATTGGACGATAATAAGCTTTGGGAGGACGAAAATGACCTAAATGTTCAACCAATGACACAAATGTACTTATTGGATGCACAAGATTGGTTAAAAACCCTAATTGGACGAGAATAAGCCTTGGGAGGACGAAAATGACCTAAATGTTCAACCAATGACACAAAATCACTTATTGGATGCACTAGATTGGTTAAAAACCCTAATTGGACGAGAAAAAGCCGTGGGAGGACGAAAATGACCTAAATGTTCAACTAATGACACAAATGTACTAATTGGATGCACAAGATTGGTTAAAAACCCTAATTGGACGAGAATAAGTCTTGGGAGGACGAAAATGACCTAAATGTTCAACCAATGACACAAATGTACTTATTGGATGCACAAGATTGGTTAAAAACCCTAATTGGACGAGAAAAAGCCTAGGGAGGACGAAAATGACCTAAATGTTCAACCAATGACACAAATGTACTTATTGGATGCACAAGATTGGTTAAAAACCCTAATTGGACGAGAATAAGCCTTGGGAGGACGAAAATGACCTAAATGTTCAACCAATGACACAAAATCACTTATTGGATGCACAAGATTGGATAAAAAATCTAATTGGACGAGAATAAGCCTTGGGAGGACGAAAATGACCTAAATGTTCAACCAATGACACAAATGTACTTATTTGATGCACAAGATTGGTTAAAAACACTAATTGGACGAGAATAAGCCTTGGGAGGAAGAAAATGACCTAAATGTTCAACCAATGACACAAAATCACTTATTGGATGCACAAGATTGGTTAAAAACCCTAATTGGACGAGAATAAGCCTTGGGAGGACAAAAATGACCTAAATGTTCAAACAATGACACAAATGTACTTATTGGATGCACAAGATTGGTTAAAAACCCTAATTGGACAAGAATGATCTTTGGGAGGACGAAAATGACCTAAATGTTCAACCAATGACACAAAATGTACTTATTGGATGCACAAGATTGGTTAAAAACCCTAATTAGACGAGAATAAGCCTAGGGAGGAAGAAAATGACCTAAATGTACAACCAATGACACAAAATCACTTATTGGATGCACAAGATTGGTTCAAAACCTTAATTGGACGAGAATAAGCCTAGGGAGGACGAAAGTGACCTAAATGTTCAACCAATGACACAAAATCACTTATTGGATGCACAAGATTGGTTAAAAACCCTAATTGGACGAGAATAAGCCTTGGGAGGACGAAAATGACCTAAATGTTCAACGAATGACACAAATGTACTTATTGGATGCACAAGATTGGTTAAAAACCCTAATTGGACGAGAATAAGCCTTGGGAGGACGAAAATGACCTAAATGTTCAACCAATGACACAAAATCACTTATTGGATGCACAAGATTGGTTAAAAACGCTAATTGGACGTGAATAGGCCTAGGGAGGACGAAAATGACCTAAATGTTCAACCAATGACACAAATGTACTTATTGGATGCACAAGAGTGGTTAAAAACCCTAATTGGACGAGAATAAGCCTTGGGAGGATGAAAATGACATAAATGTTCAACCAATGACACAAAATCACTTATTGGATGCACAAGATTGGTTTAAAACCCTAATTGGACGAAAATAAGACTTGGGAGGATGAAAATGACCTAAATGTTCAACCAATGACACAAATGTACTTATTGGATGCACAAGATTGGTTAAAAACCCTAATTGGACGAGAATAAGCCTTGGGAGGACGAAAATGACCTAAATGTTCAACCAATGACACAAAATCACTTATTGGATGCACAAGATTGGTTAAAATCCTAATTGGACGAGAATAAGCCTAGGTAGGACGAAAATGACCTAAATGTTCAACCAATGACACAAATGTAGTTATTGGATGCACAAGATTGGTTAATAAACCTAATTGGACGAGAATAAGCAATGGGAGGACAAAAATGACCTAAATGTTCAACCAATGACACAAAATCACTTATTGGATGCACAAGATTATTTAGAAACGCTAATTGGAAGAGAATAAGCCTAAGGAGAACGAAAATCACCTAAATGTTCAACCAATGACACAAATGTACTTATTGGATGCACAAGATTGGTTAAAAACCCTAATTGGAAGAGAATAAGCCTAGGGAGGACAAAAATAACCTAAATGTTCAACCAATGACACAAAATCACTTATTGGATGCACAAGATTGGTTAAAAACCCTAATTGGACAAGAATAAGCCTTGGGAGGACAAAAATGACCTAAACGTTCAACCAATGACACAAATGTACTTGTTGGATGCACAAGATTGGTTAAAAACCCTAATTGGACGAGAATAAGCCTAGGGAGGACGGAAGTGACCTAAATGTTCAACCAATGACACAAATGTACTTATTGGATGCACAAGATTAGTTAAAAACCCTAATATGACGAGAATAAGACTAGGGAGGACGAAAATGACCTAAATGTTCAACCAATGACACAAAATCACTTATTGGATGCACAAGATTGGTTAAAAACCCTAATTGGACGAGAATAAGCCTTGGGAGGACGAAAATGACCTAAATGTTCAACCAATGACACAAATGTACTTATTGGATGCACAAGATTGGTTAAAAACCATAATTGGACGACAATAAGCCTAGGGAGGACGAAAATGACCTAAATGTTAAACCAATGACACAAAATCACTTATTGTGTGCACAAGATTGGTTAAAATCCCTAATTAGGCGAGACTAAGCCTTGGGAGGACGCATATGACCTAAATGTTCAACCAATGACACAAAATCACTTATTGGATGCACAAGATTGGTTAAAAACCCTAATTGGACGAGAATAAGCCTTGGGAGGACGAAAATGACCTAAATGTTCAACCAATGACACAAAATCACTTATTGGATGCACAAGATTGGTTAAAACCCCTAATGGGGCGAGAATAAACATTAGGAGGACGAAAATGACGGAAATGTTCAACCAATGACACAAATGTACTTATTGGATGCACAAGATTGGTTAAAAACCCTAATTGGACGAGAATAAGCCTTGGGAGGACGAAAATGACCTAAATGTTCAACCAATGACACAAAATCACTTATTGGATGCACAAGATTGGGTAAAAACCCTAATTGGACGAGAATAAGCCTTGGGAGGACAAAAATGACCTAAATGTTCAACCAATGACACAAAATCACTTATTGGATGCACAAGATTGGTTAAAAACCCTAATTGGACGAGAATAAGCCTTGGGAGGACGAAAATGACCTAAATGTTCAACCAATGACACAAAATCACTTATTGGATGCACAAGATGGGTTAAAAATCCTAATTGGACAAGAATAAGCCTAGGGAGGACGAAAATGACCTAAATGTTCAAGCAATGACACAAATGTACTTATTGGATGCACAAGATTGGTTAAAAACCCTAATTGGACGAGAATAAGCCTTGGGAGGACGAAAATGACCTAAATGTTCAACCAATGACACAAAATCACTTATTGGATGCACAAGATTGGTTAAAAACCCTAATTGGACGAGAATAAGCATTGGGAGGGCGAAAATGACCTAAATGTTCAACCAATGACACAAATGTACTTATTGGATGCACAAGATTGGTTAAAAACCCTAATTGGACGAGAATAAGCCTTGGGAGGACGAAAATGACCTAAATGTTCAACCAATGACACAAAATCACTTATTGGATGCACAAGATTGGTTAATAACCCTAATTAGACGAGAATAAACACTGGGAGGACGAAAATGACCTAAATGTTCAACCAATGACACAAATGTACTAATTGGATGCACAAGATTGGTTAAAAACCCTAATTGGACGAGAATAAGCCTTGGGAGGACGAAAATGACCTAAATGTTCAACCAATGACACAAAATTACTTATTGGATGCACAAGATTGGTTAAAAACCCTAATTGGATGAGAATAAGCCTTGGGAGGACGAAAATGACCTAAATGTTCAACCAATGACACAAAATCACTTATTGGATGCACAAGATTGGTTAAAAAACCCTAATTGGACGAGAATAAGCATTGGGAGGACGAAAATGACCTAAATGTTCAACAAATGACACAAAATCAATTATTGGATGCACAAGATTGGTTAAAACCCTAATTGGACGAGAATAAGCATTGGGAGGACGAAAATGACCTAAATGTTCAACCAATGACACAAAATCACTTATTGGATGCACAAGATTGGTTAAAACCCCTAATTGGACGAGAATAAGCCTAGCGAGGACGAAAATGATCTAAATGTTCAACCAATGACACAAAATCACTTATTGGATGCACAAGATTGGTTAAAAACCCTAATTGGACGCGAATAAGCTTTAGGAGGACGAAAATGACGTAAATGTTCAACCAATGATACAAATGTACTTATTGGATGCAAAAGATTGGTTAAAAACCCTATTGGACGAGAATAAGCCTTGGGAGGACGAAAATGACCTAAATGTTCAACCAATGACACAAATGTACTTATTGGATGCAAAAGATTGGTTAAAAACCCTAATTGGACGAGAATAAGCCTTGAGATGACGAAAATGACCTAAATGTTCAACCAATGACACAAAATCACTTATTGGATGCACAAGATTGGTTAAAAACCCTAATTGGACGAGAATAAGCATTGGGAGGACGAAAATGACCTAAATGTCCAACCAATGACACAAATGTACTTATTGGATGCACAAGATTGGTTAAAAACCCTAATTGGATGAGAATAAGCCTAGGGAGGACGAAAATGACCTAAATGTTCAACCAATGACACAAAATCACTTATTGGATGCACAAGATTGGTTAAAAACCCTAATTGGACGAGAATAAGCGTTGGGAGGACGAAAATGACCTAAATGTTCAACCAATGACACAAAATCACTTATTGGATGCACAAGATTGGTTAAAAACCCTAACTGGACGAGAATAAGCCTTGGGAGGACGAAAATGACCTAAATGTTCAACCAATGACACAAAATCACTTATTGGATGCACAAGATTGGTTAAAAACCCTAATTTGACGAGAATAAGCCTAGGGAGGACGAAAATGACCTAAATGTTCAACCAATGACACAAATATACTTATTGAATGCACAAGATTGGTTAAAAACCCTAATTGGACGAGAATAAGCCTAGAGAGGACGAAAATGACCTAAATGTTCAACCAATGACACAAAATCACTTATTGGATGCACAAGATTGGTTAAAAACCCTAACTGGACGAGAATAAGCCTTGGGAGGACGAAAATGACCTAAATGTTCAACCAATGACACAAAATCACTTATTGGATGCACAAGATTGGTTAAAAACCCTAACTGGACGAGAATAAGCCTTGGGAGGACGAAAATGACCTAAATGTTCAACCAATGACACAAATGCACTTATTGGATGCACAAGATTGGTTAAAAACCCTAATTGGACGAGAATAAGCCTTGGGAGGACGAAAATGACCTAAATGTTCAACCAATGACACAAATATACTTATTGGATGCACAAGATTGGTTAAAAACCCTTATTGCACGAGAATAAGCCTTGGGAGGACGAAAATGACCTAAATGTTCAACCAATGACACAAATGTACTTATTGGATGCACAAGATTGGTTAAAAACCCTAATTGGACGAGAATAAGCCTTGGGAGGACGAAAATGACCTAAATGTTCAACCAATGACACAAAATCACTTATTGGATGCACAAGATTGGTTAAAAACCATAATTGGACGAGAATAAGCCTTGGAGGAAGAAAATGACCTAAATGTTCAACCAATGACACAAAATCACTTATTGGATGCACAAGATTGGTTAAAAACACTAATTGGACGAGAATAAGCCTTGGGAGGACGAAAATGACCTAAATGTTCAACCAATGACACAAAATCACTTATTGGATGCACAAGATTGGTTAAAAACCCTAATTGGACGATAATAAGCCTTGGGAGGACGAAAATGACCTAAATGTTCAACCAATAACACAAATGTACTAATTGGATGCACAAGATTGGTTAAAAACCCTAATTGGACGAGAATAAGCCTTGGGAGGACGAAAATGACCTAAATGTTCAACCAATGACACAAAATCACTTATTGGATGCACAAGATTGGTTAAAAAACCCTAATTGGACGAGAATAAGCATTGGGAGGACGAAAATGACCTAAATGTTCAACCAATGACACAAAATCAATTATTAGATGCACAAGATTGGTTAAAACCCTAATTGGACGAGAATAAGCATTGGGAGGACGAAAATGACCTAAATGTTCAACCAATGACACAAATGTACTTATTCGATGCAAAAGATTGGTTAAAACCCCTAATTGGACGAGAATAAGCCTAGGGAGGACGAAAATGATCTAAATGTTCAACCAATGACACAAAATCACTTATTGGATGCACAAGATTGGTTAAAAACCCTAATTGGACGAGATTAAGCTTTAGGAGGACGAAAATGACCTAAATGTTCAACCAATGACACAAATGTACTTATTGGATGCACAAGATTGGTTAAAAACCCTAATTGGACGAGAATAAGCCTTGGGAGGACGAAAATGACCTAAATGTTCAACCAATGACACAAAATCACTTATTGGATGCACAAGATTGGTTAAAAACCCTAATTGGACGAGAATAAGCCTTGGGAGGACGAAAATGACCTAAATGTTCAACCAATGACACAAATGTACTTATTGGATGGACAAGATTGGTAAAAAACCCTTAATTGGACGAGAATAAGCCTTGGGTGGACGAAAATGACCTAAATGTTCAACCAATGGCACAAAATCACTTATTGGATGCACAAGATTGGTTAAAAACCCTAATTGGACGAGAATAAGCCTAGGGAGGACGAAAATGACCTAAATGTTCAACCAATTACACAAAATCACTTATTGGATGCACAAGATTGGTTCAAAACCCTAATTGGACGAGAATAAGCCTAGGGAGGACGAAAATGACCTAAATGTTCAACCAATGACACAAATGTACTTATTGGATGCACAAGATTGGTTAAAAACCCTAATTGGACGAGAATAAGCCTGGGGAGAACAAAATGACCTAAATATACAACCAATGACACAAAATCACTTATTGGATGCACAAGATTGGTTCAAAACCCTAATTGGACGAGAATATGCCTTGAGAGGACGAAAGTGACCTAAATGTTCAAACAATGACACAAAATCACTTATTGGGTGCACAAGATTGGTTCAAAACCCTAATTGGATGAGAATAAGCCTAGGGAGGACGAAAATGACCTAAATGTTCAACCAATGACACAAATGTACTTATTGGATGCACAAGATTGGTTAAAAACCCTAATTGGACGAGAATAAGCCTAGGGAGGACCAAAATGACCTAAATGTTCAACCAATTACACAAAATAACTTATTGAATGCACAAGATTGGTTCAAAACCCTAATTGGACGAGAATATGCCTTGAGAGGACGAAAGTGACCTAAATGTTCAAACAATGACACAAAATCACTTATTGGATGCACAAGATTGGTTCAAAACCCTAATTGGACGAGAATATGCCTTGAGAGGACGAAAGTGACCTAAATGTTCAAACAATGACACAAAATCACTTATTGGATGCACAAGATTGGTTCAAAACCCTAATTGGACGAGAATAAGCCTAGGGAGGACGAAAATGATCTAAATGTTCAACCAATGACACAAATGTACTTATTGGATGCACAAGATTGGTTAAAAACCCTAATTGGACGAGAATAAGCCTTGGGAGAACAAAATGACCTAAATGTTCAACCAATGACACAAATGTACTTATTGGATGCACAAGATTGGTTAAAAACCCTAATTGGACAAGAATGAGCTTTGGGAGGACGAAAATGAC
>JBBPBP010001306.1:0-11942 GCA_037974735.1 Cicer chorassanicum
ATTTAGGTCATTTTCGTCCTCCCAAGGCTTATTCTCGTCCAATTAGGGTTTTTATCCAATCTTGTGCATCCAATAATTACATTGGTGTCATTGGTTGAACATTTAGGTCATTTTCGTCCTCCCAAGGCTTATTCTCGTCCAATTAGGGTTTTTGACCAATCTTGTGCATCCAATAAGTACATTTGTGTCATTGGTTGAACATTTAGGTCATTTTCGTCCTCCCAAGGCTTATTCTCGTCCAATTAGAGTTTTTAACCAATCATGTGCATCCAATAACTACATTTGTGTCATTGGTTGAACATTAAGGTGATTTTCGTCCTCCCAAGGCTTATTCTCATCCAATTAGGCTTTTTAACCAACCTTGTGCATCCAATAAGTGATTTTGTGTCATTGGTTGAACATTTAGGTCATGTTCTTCCTACCAAGGCTTATTCTCGTCCAATTAGGGTTTTTAACCAATCTTGTGCATCCAATAAGTACATTTGTGTCATTGGTTGAATATTTAGGTCATTTTCGTCCTCCCAAGGCTTATTCTCGTCCAATTAGGGTTTTTAACCAATCTTGTGCATCCAATAAGTGATTTTTTGTCATTGGTTGAACATTTAGGTCATTTTCGTCCTCCCAAGGCTTATTCTCGTCAAATTAGGGTTTTTATCCAATCTTGTGCATCCAATAAGTGATTTTGTGTCATTGGTTGAACATTTAGGTCATTTTCGTCCTCCCAAGGCTTATTCTCTTCCAATTAGGGTTTTTAACCAATCTTGTGCATCCAATAAGTACATTTGCGTCATTGGTTGAACATTTAGGTCATTTTCGTCCTCCCAAGGCTTATTCTCGTCCAATTAGGGTTTTTAACCAATCTTGTGCATCCAATAAGTGATTTTGTGTCATTGGTTGAACATTTAGGTCATTTTCGTCCTCCCAAGGCTTATTCTCGTCCAATTAGGGTTTTTAACAAATCTTGTGCATCCAATACGTACATTTGTGACATTGGTTGAACATTTAGGTCATTTTCGTCCTCCCAAGGCTTATTCTCGTCCAATTAGGGTTTTTAACCAATCTTGTGCATCCAATAAGTGATTTTGTGTCATTGGTTGAACATTTAGGTCATTTTCGTCCTCCCAAGGCTTATTCTCGTCCAATTACAGTTTTTAACCAATCTTGTGCATCCATTAAGTACATTTGTGTCATTGGTTGAACATTTAGGTCATTTTCGTCCTCCCAAGGCTTATTCTCGTCCAATTCGGGTTTTTAACCAATCTTGTGCATCCAATAAGTACATTTGTGTCATTGGTTGAACATTTACGTCATTTTCGTCCTCCCAAGGCTTATTCTCGTCCAGTTACGGTTTTTATCCAATCTTGTGCATCCAATAAGTGATTTTGTGTCATTGGTTGAACATTTAGGTCATTTTCGTCCTCCCAAGGCTTATTCTCGTCCAATTAGGGTTTTTAACCAATCTTGTGCATCCAATAAGTGATTTTGTGTCATTGGTTGAACATTTAGGTCATTTTCGTCCTCCCAAGGCTTATTCTCGTCCAATTAGGGTTTTTAACCAATCTTGTGCATCCAATAAATGATTTTGTGTCATTGGTTGAACATTTATGTCATTTTTGTCCTCCCAAGGCTTATTCTCGTCCAATTAGGGTTTTGAACCAATCTTGTGCATCCAATAAGTACATTTGTGTCATGGGTTAATCATTTAAGTCATTTTCGTCCTCCCAAGGCTTATTCTCGTCCAATTAGGGTTTTTAACCAATCTTTTGCATCCAATAAGTACATTTGTGTCATTGGTTGAACATTTAGGTCATTTTCGTCCTCCCAAGGCTTATTCTCGTCCAATTAGGGTTTTTAACCAATCTTGTGCATCCAATAAGTGATTTTGTGTCATTGGTTGAACATTTAGGTCATTTTCGTCCTCCCAAGGCTTATTCTCGTCCAATTAGGGTTTTTAACCAATCTTGTGCATCCAATAAGTGATTTTGTGTCATTGGTTGAACATTTAGGTCATTTTCGTCCTCCCAAGGCTTATTCTCGTCCAATTAGGGTTTTTAACCAATCTTGTGCATCCAATAAGTAAATTTGTGTCATTGGTTAAACATTTAGGTCATTTTCGTCCTCCCAAGGCTTATTCTCGTCCAATTAGGGTTTTTAACCAATCTTGTGCATCCAATAAGTACATTTGTGTCATTGGTTGAACATTTAGGTCATTATCGTCCTCCTAAGGCTTATTCTCGTCCAATTAGGGTTTTTAACCAATCTTGTGCATCCAATAAGTGATTTTGTGTCATTGGTTGAACATTTAGGTCATTTTCGTCCTCCCAAGGCTTATTCTCGTCCAATTAGGGTTTTTAACCAATCTTGTGCATCCAATAAGTGATTTTGTGTCATTGGTTGAACATTTAGGTCATTTTCGTCCTCCCAAGGCTTATTCTCGTCCAATTAGGGTTTTTAACCAATCTTGTGCATCCAATAAGTGATTTTGTGTCATTGGTTGAACATTTAGGTCATTTTCGTCCTCCCAAGGCTTATTCTCGCCCAAGTAGGGTTTTTAACCAATCTTGTGCATCCAATAAGTGATTTTGTGTCATTGGTTGAACATTTAGGTCATTTTCGTCCTCCCAAGGCTTATTCTCGTCCAATTAGGGTTTTTAACCAATCTTGTGCATCCAATAAGTGATTTTGTGTCATTGGTTGAACATTTAGGTCATTTTCGTCCTCCCAAGGCTTATTCTCGTCGAATTAGTGATTTTAACCAATCTTGTGCATCCAATAAGTACATTTGTGTCATTGGTTGAACATTTAGGTCATTTTCGTCCTCCCAAGGCTTATTCTCGTCCAATTAGGGTTTTTAACCAATCTTGTGCATCCAATAAGTGATTTTGTGTCATTGGTTGAACATTTAGGTCATTTTCGTCCTCCCAAGGCTTATTCTCGACCAATTAGGGTTTTTAACCAATCTTGTGCATCCCATTAGTACATTTGTGTCATTGGTTGAACATTTAGGTCATTTTCGTCCTCCCAAAGCTTATTCTCGTCCAATTAGGGTTTTTAACCAATTTTGTGCATCCAATAAGTGATTTTGTGTCGTTTGTTGAACATTTAGGTCATTTTCGTCCTCCAAAGGCTTATTCTCGTCCAATTAGGGTTTTTAACCAATCTTGTGCATCCAATAAGTACATTTGTGTCATTGGTTGAACATTTAGGTCATTTTCGTCCTCCCAAGGCTTATTCTCGTCCAATTAGGGTTTTTAACCAATCTTGTGCATGCAATAAGTACATTTGTGTCCTTGGTTGAACATTTAGGTCATTTTCGTCCTCCCAAGGCTTATTCTCGTCTAATTAGGGTTTTTAACAAATCTTGTGCATCCAATAAGTGATTTTGTGTCATTGGTTGAACATTTAGGTCATTTTCGTCCTCCCAAGGCTTATTCTCGTCCAATTAGGGTTTTTAACCAATCTTGTGCATCCAATAAGTTATTTTGTGTCATTTGTTGAACATTTAGGTCATTTTCGTCCTCCCAAGGCTTATTCTCGTCCAATTAGGGTTTTTAACCAATCTTGTGCATCCAATAAGTGATTTTGTGTCATTGGTTGAACATTTAGGTCATTTTCGTCCTCCCAAGGCTTATTCTCGTCCAATTAGGGTTTTTAACCAATCTTGTGCATCCAATAAGTACATTTGTATCATTGGTAGAACATTTAGGTCATTTTCGTCCTCCCTAGGCTTATTCTCGTCCAATTAGGGTTTTTAACCAACCTTGTGCATCCAATAAGTGATTTTGTGTCATTGGTTGAACATTTAGGTCATTTTCGTCCTCCCAAGGCTTATTCTCGTCCAATTAGGGTTTTTAACCAATCTTGTGCATCTAATAAGTGATTTTGTGTCATTGGTTGAACATTTAGTTCATTTTCGTCCTCCCAAGGCTTATTCTCGTCCAATTAGGGTTTTTGACCAATCTTGTGCATCCAATAAGTACATTTGTGTCATTGGTTGAACATTTAGGTCATTTTCGTCCTCCCAAGGCTTATTCTCGTCCAATTAGGGTTTTTAACCAATCTTGTGCATCCAATAAGTGATTTTGTGTCATTGGTTGAACATTTAGGTCATTTTCGTCCTCCAAAGGATTATTCTCGTCCAATTAGGGTTTTTAACCAATCTTGTGCATCCAATAAGTGATTTTGTGTCATTGGTTGAACATTTAGTTCATTTTCGTCCTGCCATGACTTATTCTCGTCCAATTAGGGTTTTTAACCAATCTTGTGTAAACAATAAGTGATTTTGTGTCATTGGTTGAACATTTAGGTCATTTTCGTCCTCCCAAGGCTTATTCTCGTCCAATTAGGGTTTTTAACCAATCTTGTGCATCCAATAAGTGATTTTGTGTCATTGGTTGAACATTTAGGTCATTTTCGTCCTCCCTAGGCTTATTCTCGTCCAATTAGGGTTTTTAACCAATCTTGTGCATCCAATAATTGATTTTGTGTCATTGGTTGAACATTTAGGTCATTTTCGTCCTCCTTAGGCTTATTCTCGACCAATTAGTGTTTTTAACAAATCTTGTGCATCCAATAAGTGAATTTGTGTCATTGGTTGAACATTTAGGTCATTTTCGTCCTGCCATGACTTATTCTCGTCCAATTAGGGTTTTTAACCAATCTTGTGTAAACAATAAGTGATTTTGTGTCATTGGTTGAACATTTAGGTCATTTTCGTCCTCCCAAGGCTTATTCTCGTCCAATTAGGGTTTTTAACCAATCTTGTGCATCCAATAAGTGATTTTGTGTCATTGGTTGAACATTTAGGTCATTTTCGTCCTCCCTAGGCTTATTCTCGTCCAATTAGGGTTTTTAACCAATCTTGTGTATCCAATAAGTGATTTCGTGTCATTGGTTGAACATTTAGGTCATTTGCTTCCTCCCTAGGCTTATTCTCGTCCAATTAGGGTTTTTAACCAATCTTGTGCATCCAATAAGTGATTTTGTGTCATTGGTTGAACATTTAGGTCATTTTCGTCCTCCCTATGCTTATTCTCGTCCAAATAGGGTTTTTAACCAATCTTGTGCATATATTAAGTGATTTTGTGTCATTGGTTGAACATTTAGGTCATTTTCTTCCTCCCTAGGCTTATTCTCGTCCAATTAGGGTTTTTAACCAATCTTGTGCATCCAATAAGTACATTTGTGTCATTGGTTGAAAATTTAGGTCATTTTCGTCCTCCCAAGGCTTATTCTCGTCCAATTAGGGTTTTTAACCAATCTTGTGCATCCAATAAGTGATTTGGTGTCATTGGTTGAACATTTAGGTCATTTTCGTCCTCCCAAGGCTTATTCTCGTCCAATTAGGGTTTTTAACCAATCTTGTGCATCCAATAAGTACATTTGTGTCATTTGTTGAACATTTAGGTCATTTTCGTCCTCCCAAGGCTTATTCTCGTCCAATTAGGATTTTTAACCAATCTTGTGCATCGAATAAGTGATTTTGTGTCATTGATTGAACATTTAGGTCATTTTCGTCCTCCCAAGGCTTATTCTCTTTCAATTAGGGTTTTTAACCAATCTTGTGCATCCAATAAGTACATTTGCGTCATTGGTTGAACATTTAGGTCATTTTCGTCCTCCCAAGGCATAATCTCGTCCAATTAGGGTTTTTAACCAATCTTGTGCATCCAATAAGTGATTTTTTGTCATTGGTTGAACATTTAGGTCATTTTCGTCCTCCCAAGGCTTATTCTGGTCCAATTAGGGTTTTTATCCAATTTGTGCATCCAATAAGTGATTTTGTGTCATTGGTTGAACATTTAAGTCATTTTCGTCCTCCCAAGGCTTATTCTTGTCCAATTAGGGTTTTTAACCAATCTTGTGCATCCAATAAGTACAGTTGTGTCATTGGTTAAACATTTAGGTCATTTTCGTCCTCCGAAGGCTTATTCTCGTCCAATTAGGGTTTTTAACCAATCTTGTGCATCCAATAAGTGATTTTGTGTCATTGATTGAACATTTTGGTCATTTTCGTACTCCCAAGGCTTATTCTCGTCCAATTAGGGTTTTTAACAAATCTTGTGCATCCAATAAGTGATTTTGGGTCATTGGTTGAACATTTAGGTCATTTTCGTCCTCCCAAGGCTTATTCTCGTCCAATTAGGGTTTTTAACCAATCTTGTGCATCCAATAAGTACATTTGTGTCATTGGTTGAATATTTAGGTCAGTTTCGTCCTCCCAAGGCTTATTCTCGTCCAATTAGGGTTTTTATCCAATCTTGTGCATCCAATAAGTGATTTTGTGTCATTGGATGAACATTTAGGTCATTTTCGTCCTCCTAAGGCTTATTCTCGTCCAATTAGGGTTTTTAACCAATCTTTTGTATCCAATAAGTGATTTTGTGTCATTGGTTGAACATTTAGGTCATTTTCGTCCTCCCAAGGCTTATTCTCGTCCAATTAGGGTTTTTATCCAATCTTGTGCATCCAATAATTACATTGGTGTCATTGGTTGAACATTTAGGTCATTTTCGTCCTCCCAAGGCTTATTCTCGTCCAATTAGGGTTTTTGACCAATCTTGTGCATCCAATAAGTACATTTGTGTCATTGGTTGAACATTTAGGTCATTTTCGTCCTCCCAAGGCTTATTCTCGTCCAATTAGAGTTTTTAACCAATCATGTGCATCATTTGTGTCATTGGTTGAACATTAAGGTGATTTTCGTCCTTCCAAGGCTTATTCTCGTCCAATTAGGCTTTTTAACCAACCTTGTGCATCCAATAAGTGATTTTGTGTCATTGGTTGAACATTTAGGTCATTTTCTTCCTCCCATGGCTTATTCTCGTCCAATTAGGGTTTTTAACCAATCTTGTGCATCCAATAAGTACATTTGTGTCATTGGTTGAATATTTAGGTCATTTTCGTCCTCCCAAGGCTTATTCTCGTCCAATTAGGGTTTTTAACCAATCTTGTGCATCCAATAAGTGATTTTGTGTCATTGGTTGAACATTTAGGTCATTTTCTTCCTCCCAAGGCTTATTCTCGTCCAATTAGGGTTTTTAACCAATCTTGTGCATCCAATAAGTACATTTGTGTCATTGGTTGAATATTTAGGTCATTTTCGTCCTCCCAAGGCATATTCTCGTCCAATTAGGGTTTTTATCCAATCTTGTGCATCCAATAAGTGATTTTATGTCATTGGTTGAACATTTAGGTCATTTTGGTCCTCCCAAGGCTTATTCTCGTCCAATTAGGGTTTTTAACCAATGTTGTGCATCCAATAAGTACATTTGTGTCATTTGTTGAACATTTAGGTCATTTTCGTCCTCCCAAGGCTTATTCTCGTCCAATTAGGATTTTTAACCAATCTTGTGCATCCAATAAGTGATTTTGTGTCATTGGTTGAACATTTAGGTCATTTTCGTCCTCCCACGGCTTATTCTCGTCCAATTAGGGTTTTTAACCAATCTTGTGCATCCAATAAGTGATTTTGTGTCATTGGTTGAACATTTAGGTCATTTTCTTCCTCCCAAGGCTTATTCTCGTCCAATTAGGGTTTTTAACCAATCTTGTGCATCCAATAAGAACATTTGTGTCATTGGTTGAATATTTAGGTCATTTTCGTCCTCCCAAGGCTTATTCACGTCCAATTAGGGTTTTTAACTAATCTTGTGCATCCGATAAGTGATTTTGTGTCATTGGTTGAACATTTAGGTCATTTTCTTCCTCCCAAGGCTTATTCTCGTCCAATTAGGGTTTTTAACCAATCTTGTGCATCCAATAAGTACATTTGTGTCATTGGTTGAATATTTAGGTCATTTTCGTCCTCCCAAGGCTTATTCTCGTCCAATTGGGGTTTTTAACCAATCTTGTGCATCCAAGAAGTGATTTTGTGTCATTGGTTAAACATTTAGGTCATTTTCGTCCTCCCAAGGCTTATTCTCGACCAATTAGGATTTTTAACCAATATTGTGCATCCAATAAGTGATTTTGTGTCGTTGGTTGAACATTTAGGTCATTTTCGTCCTCCCAAGGCTTATTCTCGTCCAATTAGGGTTTTTAACCAATCTTGTGCATCCAATAAGTGATTTTGTGTCATTGGTTGAACATTTAGGTCATTTTCCTCCTCCCAAGGATTATTCCCATCCAATTAGGGTTTTTAACCAATCTTGTGCATCCAATAAGTGATTTTGTGCCATTGGTTGAACTTTTAGGTCATTTTCGTCCTCCCAAGGCTTATTCTCGTCCAATTAGAGTTTTTAACCAATCTTGTTCATCCAATAAGTACATTTGTGTCATTGGTTGAACATTTTGGTCATTTTCGTCCTCCCAAGGCTTATTCTCGTCCAATTAGGGTTTTTAACCAATCTTGTGCATCCAATAAGTGATTTTGTGTCATTGGTTGAACATTTAGGTCATTTTCGTCCTTCCAAGGCTTATTCTAGTCCAATTAGGGTTTTAAACCAATATTGTGCATCCAATAATTGATTTTGTGTCATTGGTTGAACATTTAGGTCATTTTCGTCCTCCCAAGGCTTATTCTCGTCCAATTAGGGTTTTTAACCAATCTTGTGCATCCAATAAGTACATTTGTGTCATTGGTTGAACATTTAGGTCATTTTCGTCCTCCCACGGATTATTCTCGTCCAATTAGAGTTTTTAACCAATCTTGTGCATCCAATAAGTGATTTTGTGTCGCTGGTTGAACATTTAGGTCATTTTCGTCCTCCCAAGGCTTATTCTCGTCCAATTAGGGTTTTTAACCAATCTTGTGCATCCAATAAGTACATTTGTGTCATTGGTTGAACATTTAGGTCATTTTCGTCCTCCCAAGGCTTATTCTCGTCCAATTAGGGTTTTTAACCAATCTTGTGCATCCAATAAGTACATTTGTGTCATTGGTTGAACATTTAGGTCATTTTCGTCCTCCCTAAGCTTATTCTCGTCCAATTAGGGTTTTTAACCAATCTTGTGCATCCAATAAGTACATTTGTGTCATTGGTTGAACATTTAGGTCATTTTCGTCCTCCCAAGGCTTATTCTCGTTCAATTAGGGTTTTTAACCAATCTTTTGCATCCAATAAGTGATTTTGTGTCGTTGGTTGAACATTTAGGTCATTTTCGTCCTCCCAAGGCTTATTCTCGTCCAATTAGGGTTTTTAACCAATCTTGTGCATCCAATAAGTACATTTGTGTCATTGGTTGAACATTTAGGTCATTTTCGTCCTCCAAAGGATTATTCTCGTCCAATTAGGGTTTTTAACCAATCTTGTGCATCCAATAACTACATTTGTGTCATTGGTTGAACATTTAGGTCATTTTCGTCCTCCCAAGGCTTATTCTCGTCCAATTAGGGTTTTTAACCAATCTTGTGCATCCAATAAGTATATTTGTGTCATTGGTTGAACATTTAGGTCATTTTCGTCCTCCCAAGGCTTATTCTCGTCCAATTAGGGTTTTTAACCAATCTTGTGCATCCAATAAGTGCTTTTGTGTTGTTGGTTGAACATTTAGGTCATTTTCGTCCTCCCAAGGCTTATTCTCGTCCAATTAGGGTTTTTAACCAATCTTGTGCATCCAATAAGTACATTTGTGTCATTGGTTGAACATTTAGGTCATTTTCGTCCTCCCAAGGCTTATTCTCGTCCAATTAGGGTTTTTAACCAATCTTGTGCATCCAATAAGTACATTTGTGTCATTGGTTGAACATTTAGGTCATTTTCGTCCTCCCAAGGCTTATTCTCGTCCAATTAGGGTTTTTAACCAATCTTGTGCATCCAATAAGTACATTTGTGTCATTGGTTGGACATTTAGGTCATTTTCGTCCTCCCAAGGCTTTTTCTCGTCCAATTAGGGTTTTTAACCAATCTTGTGCATCCAATAAGTACATTTTTGTCATTGGTTGAACATTTAGGTCATTTTCGTCCTCCCAAGGCTTACTCTCGTCCAATTAGGGTTTTTAACCAATCTTGTGCATCCAATAATTACATTTGTGTCATTGGTTGAACATTTAGGTCATTTTCGTCCTCCCAAGGCTTATTCTCGTCCAATTAGGGTTTTTAACCAATCTTGTGCATCCAATAAGTACATTTGTGTCATTGGTTGAACATTTAGGTCATTTTCGTCCTCCCAAGGCTTATTCTCGTCCAATTAGGGTTTTTAACCAATCTTGTGCATCCAATAAGTGCTTTTGTGTCGTTTGTTGAACATTTAGGTCATTTTCGTCCTCCCAAGGCTTATTCTCGTCCAATTAGGGTTTTTAACCAATCTTGTGCATCCAATAAGTACATTTGTGTCATTGGTTGAACATTTAGGTCATTTTCGTCCTCCCAAGGCTTATTCTCGTCCAATTAGGGTTTTTAACCAATCTTGTGCATCCAATAAGTACATTTGTGTCATTGGTTGAACATTTAGGTCATTTTCGTCCTCCTTCGGCTTATTCTCGTCCAATTAGGGTTTTTAACCAATCTTGTGCATCCAATAAGTACATTTGTGTCATTGGTTGAACATTTAGGTCATTTTCGTCCTCCCAAGGCTTATTCTCGTCCAATTAGGGTTTTTAACCAATCTTGTGCTTCCAATAAGTGATTTTGTGTCATTGGTTATACATTTAGGTCGTTTTCGTCCTCCCAAGGCTTATTCTCGTCCAATTAGGGTTTTTAACCAATCTTGTGCATCCAATAAGTTATTTTGTGTCATTGGTTGAACATTTAGGTCATTTTCGTCCTCCCAAGGCTTATTCTCGTCCAATTAGGGTTTTTAACCAATCTTGTGCATTCAATAAGTACATTTGTGTCATTGGTTGAACATTTAGGTCATTTTCGTCCTCCTAAGGCGTATTCTCGGCCAATTAGGGTTTTTAACCAATCTTGTGCATCCAATAAGTGATTTTGTGTCATTGGTTGAACATTTAGGTCATTTTCGTCCTCCCAAGGCTTATTCTCGTCCAATTTGGGTTTTTATCCAACCTTGTGCATCCAATAAGTACATTTGTGTCATTGGTTGAACATTTAGGTCATTTTCGTCCTCCCAAGGCTTATTCTCGTCCAATTAGGGTTTTTGACCAATCTTGTGCATCCAATAAGTACATTTGTGTCATTGGTTGAACATTTAGGTCATTTTCGTCCTCCCAAGGCTTATTCTCGTCCAATTAGGGTTTTTATCCAATCTTGTGCATCCAATAAGTGATTTTGTGTCATTGGATGAACATTTAGGTCATTTTCGTCCTCCTAAGGCTTATTCTCGTCCAATTAGGGTTTTTAACCAATCTTTTGTATCCAATAAGTGATTTTGTGTCATTGGTTGAACATTTAGGTCATTTTCGTCCTCCCAAGGCTTATTCTCGTCCAATTAGGGTTTTTATCCAATCTTGTGCATCCAATAATTACATTGGTGTCATTGGTTGAACATTTAGGTCATTTTCGTCCTCCCAAGGCTTATTCTCGTCCAATTAGGGTTTTTGACCAATCTTGTGCATCCAATAAGTACATTTGTGTCATTGGTTGAACATTTAGGTCATTTTCGTCCTCCCAAGGCTTATTCTCGTCCAATTAGGGTTTTTGACCAATCTTGTGCATCCAATAAGTACATTTGTGTCATTGGTTGAACATTTAGGTCATTTTCGTCCTCCCAAGGCTTATTCTCGTCGAATTAGAGTTTTTAACCAATCATGTGCATCCAATAACTACATTTGTGTCATTGGTTGAACATTAAGGTGATTTTACGCCTCCCAAGGCTTATTCTCATCCAATTAGGCTTTTTAACCAACCTTGTGCATCCAATAAGTGATTTTGTGTCATTGGTTGAACATTTAGGTCATTTTCTTCCTCCCAAGGCTTATTCTCGTCCAATTAGGGTTTTTAACCAATCTTGTGCATCCAATAAGTACATTTGTGTCATTGGTTGAATATTTAGGTCATTTTCGTCCTCCCAAGGCTTATTCTCGTCCAATTAGGGTTTTT
>JBBPBP010001308.1:0-12379 GCA_037974735.1 Cicer chorassanicum
ATGCACAAGATTGGTTAAAAACCCTAATTGGACGAGAATAAGCCTTGGGAGGACGAAAATGACCTAAATGTTCAACCAATGACACAAATGTACTTATTGGATGCACAAGATAAGTTAAAAACCCTAATTGGACGAGAATAAGCTTTGGGAGGAGGAAAATGACCTAAATGTTCAACCAATGATACAAAATCACTTATTGGATGCACAAGATTGGTTAAAAACCCTAATTGGACGAGAATAAGCCTAGGGAGGACGAAAATGACCTAAATGTTCAACCAATGACACAAAATCACTTATTGGATGCACAAGATTGGTTAAAAACCCTAATTGGACGAGAATAAGCCTTGGGAGGACGAAAATGACCTAAATGTTCAACACATGACACAAAATCACTTATTAAATGCACAAGATTGGTTAAAAACCCTAATTGGACGAGAATAAGCCTTGGGAGGATGAAAATGACCTAAATGTTCAACCAATGACACAAATGTACTTATTGGATTTAATAGGTTGGTTAAAAACCCTAATTGGACGAGACTAACCCTTGGGAGGACGAAAATGACCTAAATGTTCAACCAATGACACAAAATCACTTATTGGATGCACAAGATTGATTAAAAACCCTAATTGGACGAGAATAAGCCTTGGGAGGACGAAAATAACCTAAATGTTCAACCAATGACACAAATGTACTTATTGGATGCACAAGATTTGTTAAAAACACTAATTGGACGAGAATAAGCCTAGGGAGGATGAAAATGACCTAAATGATCAACCAATGACACAAAATCACTTATTGGATGCACAAGATTGGTTAAAAACCCTAATTGGACGAGAATAAGTATTCGGAGGACGAAAATGACTTAAATGTTCAACCAATGACACAAAATCACTTATTGGATGCAGAAGATTGGTTAAAAACCCTAATTGGACGAGAATAAGCATTTGGAGGACGAAAATGACCTAAATGTTCAACCAATGACACAAAATCACATATTGGATGCACAAGATTGGTTAAAAACCCTAATTGGACAAGAATAAGCCTTGGGAGGACGAAAATCACCTAAATGTTCAACCAGTGACACAAAATCACTTATTGGATGCACAAGATTGGTTAAAAACCCTAATTGGACGAGAATAAGTATTCGGAGGACGAAAATGACTTAAATGTTCAACCAATGACACAAAATCACTTATTGGATGCATAAGATTGGTTAAAAACCCTAATTGAACGAGAATAAGCATTCGGAGGATGAAAATAACCTAAATGTTCAACCAATGACACAAATGTACTTATTGGATGCACAAGATTGGTTAAAAACACTAATTGGACGAGAATAAGCCTAGGGAGGACGAAAATGACCTAAATGTTCAACCAATGACACAAAATCACTTATTGGATGCACAAGATTGGTTAAAAACCCTAATTGCACGAGAATAAGTATTCGGAGGGCGAAAATGACTTAAATGTTCAACCAATGACACAAAATCACTTATTGGATGCATAAGATTGGTTAAAAACCTTATTTGGACGAGAATAAGCATTCGGAGGACGAAAATGACCTAAATGTTCAACCAATGACACAAAATCTTATATTGGATGCACAAGATTGGTTAAAAACCCTAATTGGACAAGAATAAGCCTTGGGAGGACAAAAATCACCTAAATGTTCAACCAATGACACAAAATCACTTATTGGATGCACAAGATTGGTTAAAAACCCTAATTGGACAAGAATAAGTATTCGGAGGACGAAAATGACTTAAATGTTCAACCAATGACACAAAAACACTTATTGGATGCACAAGATTGGTTAAAAACCCTAATTGGACGAGAATAAGCCTTGGGAGGACGAAAATGACCTAAATGTTCAACCAATGACACAAAATCACTTATTGGATGCACAAGATTGGTTAAAAACCCTAATTGGACGAGAATAAGCCTTGGGAGAAATCACCTAAATTTTCAACCAATGACACAAAATCACTTATTGGATGCACAAGATTGGTTAAAAACCCTAATTGGACGACAATAAGCCTAGGGAGGACGAAAATCACCTAAATGTTCAACCAATGACACAAATGTACTTATTGGATTCACAAGATTGGTTAAAAACCTTAATTGGACGAGAATAAGCCTTAAGAGGATGAAAATGACCTAAATGTTCAACCAATGACACAAAATCACTTATTGGATGCACAAGATTGGTTAAAAACCCTAATTGGACGAGAATAAGCCTTGGGAGGACGAAAATGACCTAAATGTTCAACCAATGACACAAAATCACTTATTGGATGCACAAGATTGGTTAAAAACCCTAATTGGACGAGAATAAGCCTTGGGAGGACGAAAATGACCTAAATGTTCAACCAATGACACAAATGTACTTATTGGATGCAAAAGATTGGTTAAAAACCCTAATTGGACGAGAATAAGCCTTGGGAGGACGAAAATGACTTAAATGATTAACCCATGACACAAATGTACTTATTGGATGCACAAGATTGGTTCAAAACCCTAATTGGACGAGAATAAGCCTTGGGAGGACAAAAATGACATAAATGTTCAACCAATGACACAAAATCATTTATTGGATGCACAAGATTGGTTAAAAACCCTAATTGGACGAGAATAAGCCTTGGGAGGACGAAAATGACCTAAATGTTCAACCAATGACACAAAATCACTTATTGGATGCACAAGATTGGTTAAAAACCCTAATTGGACGAGAATAAGCCTTGGGAGGACGAAAATCACCTAACTTTTCAACCAATGACACAAAATCACTTATTGGATGCACAAGATTGGTTAAAAACCCTAATTGGACGACAATAAGCCTAGGGAGGACGAAAATCACCTAAATGTTCAACCAATGACACAAATGTACTTATTGGATTCACAAGATTGGTTAAAAACCCTAATTGGACGAGAATAAGCCTTAAGAGGATGAAAATGACCTAAATGTTCAACCAATGACACAAAATCACTTATTGGATGCACAAGATTGGTTAAAAACCCTAATTAGACGAGAATAAGCCTTGGGAGGACGAAAATGACCTAAATGTTCAACCAATGACACAAAATCACTTATTGGATGCACAAGATTGGTTAAAAACCCTAATTGGACGAGAATAAGTCTTGGGAGGACGCAAATGACCTAAATGTTCAACAAATAACACAAATGTACTTATTGGATGCACAAGATTGCTTAAAAACCCTAATTGGACGAGAATAAGCCTTGGGAGCACGAAAATGACCTAAATGTTCAAACAATGACACAAAATCACTTATTGGATGCACAAGATTGGTTAAAAACCCTAATTGGACGAGAATAAGCCTTGGGAGGACGAAAATGACCTAAATGTTCAACCAATGACACAAAATCACTTATTGGATGCACAAGATTGGTTAAAAACCCTAATTGGACGAGAATAAGCCTTGGGAGGACGAAAATGACCTAAATGTTCATCCAATGACACAAAACCACTTATTGGATGCACAAGATTGGTTAAAAACCCTAATTGGACGAGAATAAGCCTTCGGAGGACGAAAATGACCTAAATGTTCAACCAATGACACAAATGTACTTATTGGATGCACAAGATTGGTTAAAAACCCTAATTGGACGAGAATAAGCCTTGGGGGACAAAAATGATCTAAATGTTCAACCAACGACACAAAATCACTTATTGGATGCACGAGATTAATTAAAAACCCTAATTGGACGAGAATAAGCCTTGGGAGGACGAAAATGACCTAAATGTTCAACCAATGACACAAATGTACTTATTGGATGCACAAGATTGGTTAAAAACCCTAATTGGACGAGAATAAGCCTTGGGAGGACGAAAATAACCTAAATGTTCAAACAATGACACAAAATCCTTTATTGGATGCACAAGATTGGTTAAAAACCCTAATTGGACGAGAATAAGCCTTGGGAGGACGAAAATGACCTAAATGTTCAACCAATGACACAAAATCACTTATTGGATGCACAAGATTGGTTAAAAACCCTAATTGGAGGAGAATAAGCCTTGGGACGACGAAAATGACCTAAATGTTCAACCAATGACACAAAATCACTTATTGGATGCACAAGATTGGTTAAAAACCCTAATTGGACGAGAATAAGCCTTGGGAGGACGAAAATGACCTAAATGTTCAACCAATGACACGAATGTACTTATTGGATGCACAAGATTGGTTAAAAACCCTAATTGGACGAGAATAAGCCTAGGGAGGACGAAAATGACCTAAATGTTCAACCAATGACACAAAATCACTTATTGGATGCACAAGATTGGTTAAAAATTCTAATTGGACGAGAATAAGCCAAGGGACGGCGAAAACGACCTAAATGTTCAACCAATGACAGAAAATCACTTATTGGATGCACAAAATTGGTTAAAAACCCTAATTAGACGAGAATAAGCCTTGGGAGGACGAAAATGATCTAAATGTTCAACCAATGACACAAAATCACTTATTGGATCCACAAGATTGGTAAAAAACCCTAATTAGACGAGAATAAGCCTTGGGAGGACGAAAATGACCTAAATGTTCAACCAATGACACAAATGGACTTATTGGATGCACAAGATTGGTTAAAAACCCTAATTGGACGAGAATAAGCCTAGGGAGGACGAAAATGACCTAAATGTTCAACCAATGACACAAAATCACTTATTGGATGCACAAGATAGGTTAAAAACCCTAATTGGACGAGAATAACCCTTGGGAGGACGAAAATGACCTAAATGTTCAACCAATGACACAAATGTACTTATTGGATGCACAAGATTGGTTAAAAACCCTAATTGGACGAGAATAAGTCTTGGGAGGACAAAAATGACCTAAATGTTCAACCAATGACACAAAATCACTTATTGGATGCACAAGATTGGTTAAAAACCATAATTGGACGAGAATAAGCCTATGGAGGACGAAAATGACATAAATGTTCAACCAATGACACAAATGTACTTATTGGATGCACAAGATTGGTTAAAAACCCTAATTGGACGAGAATAAGCCTTGGGAGGACGAAAATGACCTAAATTTTCAACCAATGACACAAAATCACTTATTGGATGAATAAGATTGGTTAAAAACCCTAATTGGACGAGAATAAGGCTAGGGAGAACGAAAATGACCTAAATCTTCAACCAATGACAAAAAATCACTTGTTGGATGCACAAGATTGGTTAAAAACCCTAATTGGACGAGAATAACCCTTGGGAGGACGAAAATGACCTAAACGTTCAACCAATGACACAAATGTACTTATTGGATGCACAAGATTGGTTAAAAACCCTAATTGGACGAGAATAAGCCTTGGGAGGACGAAAATGACCTAAATGTTCAACCAATGACACAAAATCACTTATTGGATGCACAAGATTGGTTAAAAACCATAATTGGACGAGAATAAGCCTAGGGAGGACGAAAATGGCCTAAATGTTCAACCAATGACACAAAATCACTTATTGGATGCACAAGATTGGTTAAAAACCCTAATTGGACGAGAATAAGCCTTGGGAGGACAAAAATGACCTATATGTTCAACCAATGACACAAATAAACTTATTGGATGCACAAGATTGGTTAAAAACCCTAATTGCACGAGAATAAGCTTTTGGAGGACATAAATGACCTAATTGTTCAACCAATGACACAAATGTACTTATTGGATGCACAAGATTGGTTAAAAACCCTAATAGGACGAGAATATGCCTTGGGAGAACAGAAATGGCCTAAATGTTCAACCAAGGGCACAAAATCACTTATTGGATGCACAAGATTGGTTAAAAACCCTAATTGGACGAGAATGAGCCTAAGGAGGACGAAAATGACATAAATGTTCAACCAATGACACAAAATCACTTATTTGATGCACAAGATTGGTTAAAAACCCTAATTGGACGAGAATAAGCCTTGGGAGGACGAAAATGACCTAAATGTTCAACCAATGACACAAAATCACTTATTGGATGCACAAGATTGGTTAAAAACCCTAATTGGACGAGAATAAGCCTTGAGAGGACGAAAATGACCTAAATGTGCAACCAATGACACAAAAATCTTTTATTGGATGTACAAGATTGGTTAAAAACCCTAATTGGACGAGAATAAGGTTTTGGAGGACATAAATGACCTAAATGTTCAACCAATGACACAAATGTACTTATTGGATGCACAAGATTGGTTAAAAACCCTAATTGGACGAGAATAAGCCTTGGGAGGACGAAAATGACCTAAATGTTCAACCAATGACACAAAATCACTTATTGGATGCACAAGATTGGTTAAAAACCCTAATTGGACGAGAATAAGCATTCGGAGGACAAAAAATGACTTAAATGTTCAACCAATGACACAAAATCACTTATTGGATGCACAAGATTGGTTAAAAACCCTAATTGGACGAGAATAAGCCTTGGGAGGACGAAAATCACCTAAATTTTCAACCAATGACACAAAATCACTTATTGGATGCACAAGATTGGTTAAAAACCCTAATTGGACGACAATAAGCCTAGGGAGGACGAAAATCACCTAAATCTTCAACCAATGACACAAATGTACTTATTGGATTCACAAGATTGGTTAAAAACCCTAATTGGACGAGAATAAGCCTTAAGAGGATGAAAATGACCTAAATGTTCAACCAATGACACAAAATCACTTATTGGATGCACAAGATTGGTTAAAAACCCTAATTGGACGAGAATAAGCCTTGGGAGGACGAAAATGACCTAAATGTTCAACCAATGACACAAATGTACTTATTGGATGCACAAGATTGGTTAAAAACACTAATTGGACGAGAATAAGCCTAGGGAGGATGAAAATGACCTAAATGATCAACCAATGACACAAAATCACTTATTGGATGCAGAAGATTGGTTAAAAACCCTAATTGGACGAGAATAAGCATTTGGAAGACGAAAATGACCTAAATGTTCAACCAATGACACAAAATCACATATTGGATGCACAAGATTGGTTAAAAACCCTAATTGGACAAGAATAAGCCTTGGGAGGACGAAAATCACCTAAATGTTCAACCAATGACACAAAATCACTTATTGGATGCACAAGATTGGTTAAAAACCCTAATTGGACGAGAATAAGTATTCGGAGGACGAAAATGACTTAAATGTTCAACCAATGACACAAAATCACTTATTGGATGCATAAGATTGGTTAAAAACCCTAATTGGACGAGAATAAGCATTCAGAGGATGAAAATAACCTAAATGTTCAACCAATGACACAAATGTACTTATTGGATGCACAAGATTGGTTAAAAACACTAATTGGACGAGAATAAGCCTAGGGAGGACGAAAATGACCTAAATGTTCAACCAATGACACAAAATCACTTATTGGATGCACAAGATTGGTTAAAAACCCTAATTGCACGAGAATAAGTATTCGGAGGGCGAAAATGACTTAAATGTTCAACCAATGACACAAAATCACTTATTGGATGCATAAGATTGGTTAAAAACCCTAATTGGACGAGAATAAGCATTCGGAGGACGAAAATGACCTAAATGTTCAACCAATGACACAAAATCACATATTGGATGCACAAGATTGGTTAAAAACCCTAATTGGACAAGAATAAGCCTTGGGAGGACGAAAATGACCTAAATGTTCAACCAATGACACAAAATCACTTATTGGATGCACAAGATTGGTTAAAAACCCTAATTGGACAAGAATAAGCCTTGGGAGGACGAAAATCACCTAAATTTTCAACCAATGACACAAAATCACTTATTGGATGCACAAGATTGGTTAAAAACCCTAATTGGACGACAATAAGCCTAGGGAGGACGAAAATCACCTAAATGTTCAACCAATGACACAAATGTACTTATTGGATTCACAAGATTGGTTAAAAACCCTAATTGGACGAGAATAAGCCTTAAGAGGATGAAAATGACCTAAATGTTCAACCAATGACACAAAATCACTTATTTGATGCACAAGATTGGTTAAAAACCCTAATTGGACGAGAATAAGCCTTGGGAGGACGAAAATGACCTAAATGTTCAACCAATGACACAAAATCACTTATTGAATGCACAAGATTGGTTAAAAACCCTAATTGGACGAGAATATGCCTTGGGAGGACGAAAATGACCTAAATGTTCAACCAATGACACAAAATCACTTATTGGATGCACAAGATTGGTTAAAAACCCTAATTGGACGAGAATAAGCCTAGGGAGGACGAAAATGACCTAAATGTTCAACCAATGACACAAAATCACTTATTGGATGCACAAGATTGGTTAAAAACCCTAATTGGCCAAGAATAAGCCTTGGGAGGACGAAAATGACCTAAATGTTCAACCGATGACGCAAATGTACTTATTGGATGCACAAGATTGGTTAAAAACCCTAATTGGACGAGAATAAGCCTTGGGAGGACGAAAATGACCTAAATGTTCAACCAATGACACAAAATCACTTATTGGATGCACAAGATTGGTTAAAAACCCTAATTGGACGAGAATAAGCCTTGGGAGGATGAAAATGACCTAAATGTTCAACCAATGACACAAAATCACTTATTGGATGCAGAAGATTGGTTAAAAACCCTAATTGGACGAGAATAAGCCTTGGGAGGACGAAAATGATCTAAATGTTCAACCAATGACACAAAATCACTTATTGGATGCACAAGATTGGTTAAAAACCCTAATTGGACGAGAATAAGCCTTGGGAGGACGAAAATGACCTAAATGTTCAACCAATGACACAAAATCACTTATTGGATGCACAAGATTGGTTAAAAACCCTAATTGGACGAGAATAAGCCTTGGGAGGACGAAAATGACCTAAATGTTCAACCAATGACACAAATGTACTTATTGGATGCAAAAGATTGGTTAAAAACCCTAATTGGACGAGAATAAGCCTTGGGAGGACGAAAATGACTTAAATGATTAACCCATGACACAAATGTACTTATTGGATGCACAAGATTGGTTCAAAACCCTAATTGGACGAGAATAAGCCTTGGGAGGACAAAAATGACATAAATGTTCAACCAATGACACAAAATCATTTATTGGATGCACAAGATTGGTTAAAAACCCTAATTGGACGAGAATAAGCCTTGGGAGGACGAAAATGACCTAAATGTTCAACCAATGACACAAAATCACTTATTGGATGCACAAGATTGGTTAAAAACCCTAATTGGACGAGAATAAGCCTTGGGAGGACGAAAATCACCTAACTTTTCAACCAATGACACAAAATCACTTATTGGATGCACAAGATTGGTTAAAAACCCTAATTGGACGACAATAAGCCTAGGGAGGACGAAAATCACCTAAATGTTCAACCAATGACACAAATGTACTTATTGGATTCACAAGATTGGTTAAAAACCCTAATTGGACGAGAATAAGCCTTAAGAGGATGAAAATGACCTAAATGTTCAACCAATGACACAAAATCACTTATTGGATGCACAAGATTGGTTAAAAACCCTAATTGGACGAGAATAAGCCTTGGGAGGACGAAAATGACCTAAATGTTCAACCAATGACACAAATGTACTTATTGGATGCACAAGATAAGTTAAAAACCCTAATTGGACGAGAATAAGCCTTGGGAGGACGAAAATGACCTAAATGTTCAACCAATGACACAAAATCACTTATTGGATGCACAAGATTGGTTAAAAACCCTAATTGGACGAGAATAAGCCTTGGGAGAACGAAAATGACCTAAATGTTCAAATAATGACACAAAATCACTTATTGGATGCACAAGATTGGTTAAAAACCCTAATTGGACGAGAATAAGCCTTGGGAGGACGAAAATGACCTAAATGTTCAACCAATGACACAAAATCACTTATTGGATGCACAAGATTGGTTAAAAACCCTAATTGGACGAGAATAAGCCTTAGGAGGACGATAATGACCTAAATGTTCAACCAATGACACAAATGTACTTATTGGATGCACAAGATTGGTTAAAAACCCTAATTGGACGAGAATAAGCCTTGGGAGGACGAAAATGACCTAAATGTTTAACCAATGACACAAATTTACTTATTGGATGCACAAGATTGGTTAAAAACCCTAATTGGACGAGAATAAGCCTTGGGAGGACGAAAATGACCTAAATGTTCAACCAATGACACAAAATCACTTATTGGATGCACAAGATTGGTTAAAAACCCTAATTGGACGAGAATAAGCCTTGGGAGGACGAAAATGACCTAAATGTTCAACCAATGACACAAAATCACTTATTGGATGCACAAGATTGGTTAAAAACCCTAATTGGACGAGAATAAGCCTTGGGAGAAATCACCTAAATTTTCAACCAATGACACAAAATCACTTATTGGATGCACAAGATTGGTTAAAAACCCTAATTGGACGACAATAAGCCTAGGGAGGACGAAAATCACCTAAATGTTCAACCAATGACACAAATGTACTTATTGGATTCACAAGATTGGTTAAAAACCCTAATTGGACGAGAATAAGCCTTAAAAGGATGAAAATGACCTAAATGTTCAACCAATGACACAAAATCACTTATTGGATGCACAAGATTGGTTAAAAACCCTAATTGGACGAGAATAAGCCTTGGGAGGACGAAAATGACCTAAATGTTCAACCAATGACACAAATGTACTTATTGGATGCACAAGATAAGTTAAAAACCCTAATTGGACGAGAATAAGCTTTGGGAGGAGGAAAATAACCTAAATGTTCAACCAATGATACAAAATCACTTATTGGATGCACAAGATTGGTTAAAAACCCTAATTGGACGAGAATAAGCCTAGGGAGGACGAAAATGACCTAAATGTTCAACCAATGACACAAAATCACTTATTGGATGCACAAGATTGGTTAAAAACCCTAATTGGACAACAATAAGCCCTTGGAGGACGAAAATGACCTAAGTGTTCAACCAATGGCACAAAATCACTTATTGGATGCACAAGATTGGTTAAAAACCCTAATTGGACGAGAATAAGCCTAGGGAGGACGAAAATGACCTAAATGTTCAACCAATGACACAAAATCACTTATTGGATGCACAAGATTGGTTAAAAACCCAAATTGGACAAGAATTAGCCTTGGGAGGACGAAAATGACCTAAATGTTCAACCAATGACACAAAATAACTTATTGGATGCACAAGATTGGTTAAAAACCCTAATTGGACGAGAATAAGCCTAGGGAGGACGAAAATTACCTAAATGTTCAACCAATGACACAAAATCACTTATTGGATGCACAAGATTGGTTAAAAACCCAAATTGGACAAGAATTAGCTTTGGGAGGACGAAAATGACCTAAATGTTCAACCAATGACACAAAATAACTTATTGGATGCACAAGATTGGTTAAAAACCCTAATTGGACGAGAATAAGCCTAGGGAGGACGAAAATTACCTAAATGTTCAACCAATGACATAAACGTACTTATTGGATGCACAAGATTAGTTAAAAACCCTAATTGGGCGAGAATAAGCCTTGGGAGGACGAAAATAACCTAAATGTTTAACCAATGACACAAAATCACTTATTGGATGCACTAGATTAGTTAAAATCCCTAATTGGACGAGAATAAGCCTTGGGAGGACGAAAATGACCTAAATGTTCAACCAATGACACAAAATCACTTATTGGATGCACAAGATTGGTTAAAAACCCTAATTGGAAGAGAATAAGCCTTGGGAGGACGAAAATTACCTAAATGTTCAACCAATGACACAAAATCACTTATTGGATGCACAAGATTGGTTAAAAACCCTAATTGGACGAGAATAAGTATTCGGAGGACGAAAATGACTTAAATGTTCAACCAATGACACAAAATCACTTATTGGATGCATAAGATTGGTTAAAAACCCTAATTGGACGAGAATAAGCATTCGGAGGACGAAAATGACCTAAATGTTCAACCAATGACACAAAATCACATATTGGATGCACAAGATTGGTTAAAAACCCTAATTGGACAAGAATAAGCCTTGGGAGGACGAAAATGACCTAAATGTTCAACCAATGACACAAAATCACTTATTGGATGCACAAGATTGGTTAAAAACCCTAATTGGACAAGAATAAGCCTTGGGAGGACGAAAATCACCTAAATTTTCAACCAATGACACAAAATCACTTATTGGATGCACAAGATTGGTTAAAAACCCTATTTGGACGACAATAAGCCTAGGGAGGACGAAAATCACCTAAATGTTCAACCAATGACACAAATGTACTTATTGGATTCACAAGATTGGTTAAAAACCCTAATTGGACAAGAATAAGCCTTGGGAGGACGAAAATCACCTAAATTTTCAACCAATGACACAAA
>JBBPBP010001310.1:0-12359 GCA_037974735.1 Cicer chorassanicum
GGAGGACGAAAATGACCTAAATGTTCAACCAATGACACAAAATCACTTATAGGATGCACAAGATTGGTTAAAAACCCTAATTGAACGAGAATAAGCCTTGGGAGGACGGAAATGACCTAAATGTTCAACCAATGACACAAAATCACTTATTGGATGCACAAGATTGGTTAAAAACCCTAATTGGACGAGAATAAGCCTTCGGAGGACGAAAATGACCTAAATGTTCAACCAATGTTACAAATGTACTTATTGGATGCACAAGATTGGTTAAAAACCCTAATTTGACGAGAATAAGCCTTGGGAGGACGAAAATGACCTAAATGTTCAAACAATGACACAAAATCACTTATTGGATGCACAAGATTGGTTCAAAACCCTAATTGGACGAGAATAAGCCTAAGGAGTACGAAAATGACCTAAATGTTCAACCAATGACACAAAATCACTTATCGGATCCACAAGATTGGTTAAAAACCCTAATTGGACGAGAATAAGCCTTCGGAGGACGAAAATGACCTAAATGTTCAACCAATGTTACAAATGTGCTTATTGGATGCACAAGATTGGTTAAAAACCCTAATTTGACGAGAATAAGCCTTGGGAGGACGAAAATGACCTAAATGTTCAAACAATGACACAAAATCACTTATTGGATGCACAAGATTGGTTCAAAACCCTAATTGGACGAGAATAAGCCTAAGGAGGACGAAAATGACCTAAATGTTCAACCAATGACACAAAATCACTTATTGGATGCACAAGATTGGTTAAGAACCCTAATTGGACGAGAATAAGCCTTGGGAGGACGAAAATGACCTAAATGTTTAACCAATGACACAAATGTACTTATTGGATGCACAAGATTGGTTAAAAACCCTAATTGGACGAGAATAAGCCTTCGGCGGACGAAAATGACCTAAATGTTCAACCAATGACCCAAAATCACTTATTGGATGCACAAGATTCGTTAAAAACCCTAATTGGACCAGAATAAGCCTTGGGACGACGAAAAATGACCTAAATGTTCATCCAATGACACAAAATCAATTATTGGATGAACAAGATTGGTTAAAAACCCTAATTGAACGAGAATAAGCCTTGGGAGGACGAAAATGACCTAAATGTTCAACCAATGACACAAAATCACTTATTGGATGCACAAGATTGGTTAAAAACCCTAATTGGACGAGAATAACCCTTGGGAGGACGAAAATGACCTAAATGTTCAAACAATGACACAAAATCACTTATTGGCTGCACAAGATTGGTTAAAAACCCTAATTGGACGAGAATAAGCCTTGGGAGGACGAAAATGACCTAAATGTTCAACCAATGACACAAAATCACTTATTGGATGCACAAGATTGGTTAAAAACCCTAATTGGACGAGAATAAGCCTTAGGAGGACGAAAATGACCTAAATGTTAAACCAATGACACAAATGTACTTATTGGATGCACAAGATTGGTTAAAAACCCTAATTGGACGAGAATAAGCCTAGGAAGGACGAAAATGACCTAAATGTTCAACCAATGACACAAAATCACTTATTGTATGCACAAGATTGGTTAAAATCCCTAATATGACGAGGCTAAGCCTTGGGAGTACGAAAATGACCTAAATGTTCAACCAATGACACAAAATCACTTATTGGATGCACAAGATTGGTTAAAAACCCTAATTGGACGAGAATAAGCCTTGGGAGGACGAAAATGACCTAAATGTTCAACCAATGACACAAAATCACTTATTGGATGCACAAGATTGGTTAAAAACCCTAATTGGACGAGAATAAGCCTTGGGAGGACGAAAATGACCTAAATGTTCAACCAATGACACAAAATCACTTATTGGATGCACAAGATTGGTTAAAAACCCTAATTGGAAAGAATAAGCCTAGGGAGGACGAAAATGACCTAAATGTTCAACCAATGACACAAATGTACTTATTGGATGCACAAGATTGGTTAAAAACCCTAATTGGACGAGAATAAGCCTAGGGAGGACGAAAATGACCTAAATGTTCAACCAATGAAACAAAAGCACTTATTGGATGCACAAGATTGGTTAAAAACCCTAATTGGACGAGAATAAGCCTTGGGAGGACGAAAATGACCTAAATGTTCAACCAATGACACAAAATCACTTATTGGATGCACAAGATTGGTTAAAAACCCTTTTTGGACGAGAATAAGCCTAGGGAGGACGAAAATGACCTAAATGTTCAATCAATGACACAAATGTACTTATTGGATGCACAAGATTGGTTAAAAACCCTAATTGGACGTGAATAAGCCTTGGCAGGACGAAAATGACCTAAATGTTCAACCAATGACACAAAATCACTTATTGGATGCACAAGATTGGTTAAAAACCCTAATTGGACGAGAATAAGCCTTGGGAGGACGAAAATGACCTAAATGTTCAACCAATGACACAAAATCACTTATTGGATGCACAAGATTGGTTAAAAACCCTAATTGGACGAGAATAAGCCTACGGAAGACGAAATTGACCTAAATGTTCAACCAATGACCCAAAATCACTTATTGGATGCACAAGATTGGTTAAAAACCCTAATTGGACCAGAATAAGCCTTGGGACGACGAAAATGACCTAAATGTTCAACCAATGACACAAAATCAATTATTGGATGAACAAGATTGGTTAAAAACCCTAATTGAACGAGAATAAGCCTTGGGAGGACGAAAATGACCTAAATGTTCAACCAATGACACAAATGTACTTATTGGATGCACAAGATTGGTTAAAAACCCTAATTGGACGAGAATAAGCCTTCGGCGGACGAAAATGACCTAAATGTTCAACCAAGGACCCAAAATCACTTATTGGATGCACAAGATTCGTTAAAAACCCTAATTGGACCAGAATAAGCCTTGGGACGACGAAAATGACCTAAATGTTCAACCAATGACACAAAATCAATTATTGGATGAACAAGATTGGTTAAAAACCCTAATTGAACGAGAATAAGCCTTGGGAGGACGAAAATGACCTAAATGTTCAACCAATGACACAAAATCACTTTATGGATGCACAAGATTGGTTAAAAACCCTAATTGGACGAGAATAACCCTTGGGAGGACGAAAATGACCTAAATGTTCAACCAATGACACAAAATCACTTATTGGATGCACAAGATTGGTTAAAAACCCTAATTGGACGAGAATAAGCCTTCGGAGGACGAAAATGACCTAAATGTTCAACCAATGACACAAATGTACTTATTGGATGCACAAGATTGGTTAAAAACCCTAATTGGACGAGAATAAGCCTTAGGAGGACAAAAATGACCTAAATGTTCAAACAATGACACAAAATCACTTATTGGATGCACAAGATTGGTTCAAAACCCTAATTGGACGAGAATAAGCCTAGGGAGGACGAAAATGACCTAAATGTTCAACCAATGACACAATTTACTTATTGGATGCACAAGATTGGTTAAAAACCCTAATTGGACGAGAATAAGCCTTGGGAGGACGAAAATGACCTAAATGTTCAACCAATGACACAAAATCACTTATTGGATGCACAAGATTGGTTCAAAACCCTAATTGGATGAGAATAAGCCTAGGGAGGACGAAAATGACCTAAATGTTCAACCAATGACACAAAATCACTTATTGGATGCACAAGATTGGTTAAAAACCCTAATTGGACGAGAATAAGCCTTGGGAGGACGAAAATGACCTAAATGTTCAACCAATGACACAAAATCACTTATTGGATGCACAAGATTGGTTAAAAACCCTAATTGGACGAGAATAAGCCTTGGGAGGACGAAAATGACCTAAATGTTCAACCAATGACACAAATGTAGTTATTGGATGCACAACACTTGTTGAAAACCCTAATTGGACGAGAATAAGACTTGGGAGGACGAAAACGACCTAAATGTTCAACCAATGACACAAATGTACTTATTGGATGCACAAGATTGGTTAAAAACCGTAATTGGATGAGAATAAGTCTTGGGAGGACGAAAATGACCTAAATGTTCAACCAATGACACAAAATCACTTGTTGGATGCACAAGACTGGTTAAATACCCTAATTGGACGAGAATAAGCCTTGGGAGGACGAAAATGACCTAAATGTTCAACCAATGACACAAAATCACTTATTGGATTCACAAGATTGGTTAAAAACCCTAATTGGACGAGAATAAGCCAAGGGAGGACGAAAATGACCTAAATGTTCAACCAATGATACAAATGTACTTATTGCATGCACAAGCTTGGTTAAAAACCCTAATTGGACGAGAATAAGTCTTGGGAGGACGAAAATGACCTAAATGTTCAACCAATGACACAAAATCACTTGTTGGATGCACAAGATTGGTAAAAAACCCTAATTGGACGAGAATAAGCCTTGGGAGGAAGAAAATGACCTAAATGTTCAACCAATAACACAAAGTTACTTATTGGATGCACAAGATTGGTTAAAAACCCTAATTGGACGAGAATAAGCCTTGGGAGGACGAAAATGACCTAAATGTTCAACCAATGACACAAAATCACTTATTGGATGCACAAGATTGGTTAAAAACCCTAATTGGACGAGAATAAGCCTTGGGAGGATGAAAATGACCTAAATGTTCAACCAATGACACAAAATCACTTATTGGATGCAGAAGATTGGTTAAAAACCCTAATTGGACGAGAATAAGCCTTGGGAGGACGAAAATGATCTAAATGTTCAACCAATGACACAAAATCACTTATTGGATGCACAAGATTGGTTAAAAACCCTAATTGGACGAGAATAAGCCTTGGGAGGACGAAAATGACCTAAATGTTCAACCAATGACACAAAATCACTTATTGGATGCACAAGATTGGTTAAAAACCCTAATTGGACGAGAATAAGCCTTGGGAGGACAAAAATGACTTAAATGTTCAACCAATGACACAAATGTACTTATTGGATGCACAAGATTGGTTAAAAACCCTAATTGGACGAGAATAAGCCTTGGGAGGACGAAAATGACCTAAATGTTCAACCAATGACACAAAATCACTTATTGGATGCACAAGATTGGTTAAAAACCCTAATTGGACGAGAATAAGCCTTGGGAGGACGAAAATGACCTAAATGTTCAACCAATGACACAAAATCACTTATTGGATGCACAAGATTGGTTAAAAACCCTAATTGGACGAGAATAAGCCTTGGGAGGACGAAAATTGCCTAAATGTTCAACCAATGACACAAAATCACTTATTGGATGCACAAGATTGGTTAAAAACCCTAATTGGACGAGAATAAGCCTTGGGAGGAGGATAATGACCTAAATGTTCAACCAATAACACAAATGTACTTATTGGATGCACAAGATTGATTAAAAACCCTAATTGGATGAGAATAAGGCTTGGGAGGACGAAAATGACCTAAATGTTCAACCAATGGCACAAAATCACTTATTGGATGCACAAGATTGGTTAAAAACCCTAATTGGACGAGAATAAGCCTTGGGAGGACGAAAATGACCTAAATGTTCAACCAATGACACAAAATCACTTATTGGATGCACAAGATTGGTTAAAAACCCTAATTGGACGAGAATAAGCCTTAGGAGGACGAAAATGACCTAAATGTTAAACCAATGACACAAATGTACTTATTGGATGCACAAGATTGGTTAAAAACCCTAATTGGACGAGAATAAGCCTAGGAAGGACGAAAATGACCTAAATGTTCAACCAATGACACAAAATCACTTATTGTATGCACAAGATTGGTTAAAATCCCTAATATGACGAGGCTAAGCCTTGGGAGTACGAAAATGACCTAAATGTTCAACCAATGACACAAAATCACTTATTGGATGCACAAGATTGGTTAAAAACCCTAATTGGACGAGAATAAGCCTTGGGAGGACGAAAATGACCTAAATGTTCAACCAATGACACAAAATCACTTATTGGATGCACAAGATTGGTTAAAAACCCTAATTGGACGAGAATAAGCCTAGGGAGGACGAAATTGACCTAAATGTTCAACCAATGACCCAAAATCACTTATTGGATGCACAAGATTGGTTAAAAACCCTAATTGGACCAGAATAAGCCTAGGGACGACGAAAATGACCTAAATGTTCAACCAATGACACAAAATCAATTATTGGATGAACAAGATTGGTTAAAAACCCTAATTGAACGAGAATAAGCCTTGGGAGGACGAAAATGACCTAAATGTTCAACCAATGACACAAAATCACTTATTGGATGCACAAGATTGGTTAAAAACCCTAATTGGACGAGAATAAGCCTTGGGAGGACGAAAATGACCTAAATGTTCAACCAATGACACAAAATCACTTATTGGATGCACAAGATTGGTTAAAAACCCTAATTGGACGAGAATAAGCCTAGGGATTACGAAAATGACCTAAATGTTCAACCAACGACACAAAATCACTTATTGGATGCAAAAGATTGGTTAAAAACCCTAATTGGACGAGAATAAGCCTTGGGAGGACGAAAATGACCTAAATGTTCAACCAATGACACAAAATCACTTATTGGATGCACAAGATTGGTTAAAAACCCTAATTGGACGAGAATAAGCCTTGGGAAGACGAAAAAAACCTAAATGTTCAACCAATGACACAAAATCACTTATTGGATGCACAAGATTGGTTAAAAACCCTAATTGGACGAGAATAAGCCTAGGGAGGACGAAAATGACCTAAATGTTCAACCAATGACACAAATGTACTTATTGGATGCACAAGATTGGTTAAAAACCCTAATTAGACAAGAATAAGCCTTGGGAGGACGAAAATGACCTAAATGTTCAACCAATGACACAAAATCACTTATTGGATGCACAAGATTGGTTAAAAACCCTAATTGGACGAGAATAAGCCTTGGGAGGACGAAAATGACCTAAATGTTCAACCAATGTCACAAAATCACTTATTGGATGCATAAGATTGGTTAAAAACCCTAATTGGACGAGAATAAGCCTAGGGAGGACGAAAATGACCTAAATGTTCAAACAATGACACAAAATCACTTATTGGATGCACAAGATTGGTTAAAAACCCTAATTGGACGAGAATAAGCCTTGGGAGGACGAAAATGACCTAAATGTTCAACCAATGACACAAAATCACTTATTGGATTTACAAGATTGGTTAAAAACCCTAATTGGACGAGAATAAGCCTTGGGAGGACGAAAATGACCTAAATGTTCAACCAATGACACAAAATCACTTATTGGATGCACAAGATTGGTTAAAAACCCTAATTGGACGAGAATAAGCCTTGGGAGGACGAAAATGACCTAAATGTTCAACCAATGACACAAAATCACTTATTGGATGCACAAGATTGGTTAAAAACCCTAATTGGAAGAGAAAAAGCCTTGGGAGGACGAAAATGACCTAAAATGTTCAACCAATGACACAAATGTACTTATTGGATGCACAAGATTGGTTAAAAACCCTAATTGGACGAGAATAAGCCTTGGGAGGACGAAAATGACCTAAATGTTCAACCAATGACACAAAATCACTTATTGGATGGACAAGATTGGTTAAAAACCCTAATTGGACGAGAATAAGCCTTGGGAGGATGAAAATGACCTAAATGTTCAACCAATGACACAAATGTACTTATTGGATGCACAAGATTGGTTAAAAACCCTAATTAGACGAGAATAAGCCTTGGGAGGACGAAAATGACCTAAATGTTCAACCAATGACACAAAATCACTTATTGGATGCACAAGATTGGTTAAAAACCCTAATTGGACGAGAATAAGCCTTGGGAGGACGAAAATGACCTAAATGTTCAACCAATGACACAAATGTACTTATTGGATGCACAAAACCCTAATTGGACGAGAATAAGCCTACGGAGGACGAAAATGACCTAAATGTTCAACCAATGACACAAATGTACTTATTGGATGCACAAGATTGGTTAAAAACCCTAATTGGACAAGAATAAGCCTTGGGAGGACGAAAATAACCTAAATGTTCAAACAATGACACAAAATCACTTATTGGATGCACAAGATTGGTTAAAAACCCTAATTGGACGAGAATAAGCCTTGGGAGGACGAAAATGACCTAAATGTTCAAACAATGACACAAAATCACTTATTGGATGCACAAGATTGGTTAAAAACCCTAATTGGACGAGAATAAGCCTTGGGAGGACGAAAATGACCTAAATGTTCAACCAATGACACAGATGTACTTATTGGATGCAGAAAATTCGTTAAAAACCCTAATTGGACGAGAATAATCCTTGGGAGGACGAAAATGACCTAAATGTTCAACCAATGACACAAAAGTACTTATTGGATGCACAAGATTGGTTAAAAACCCTAATTGGACGAGAATAAGCCTTGGGAGGACGAAAATGACCTAAATGTTCAAACAATGACACAAAATCACGTATTGGATGCACAAGATTGGTTAAAAACCCTAATTGGACGAGAATAAGCCTTGGGAGGACGAAAATGACCTAAATGTTCAACCAATGACACAAAATCACTTATTGGATGCACAAGATTGGTTAAAAACCCTAATTGGACGAGAATAAGCCTTGGGAGGACGAAAATGACCTAAATGTTCAATCGATGACACAAAATCACTTATTGGATGCACAAGATTGGTTAAAAACCCTAATTGGACGAGAATAAGCCTTGGGAGGACGAAAATGACCTAAATGTTCAACCAATGACACAAATGTACTTATTGGATGCACAAGATTGGTTAAAAACCCTAATTGGACGAGAATAAGCCTTGGGAGGACGAAAATGACCTAAATGTTCAAATTATGGCACAAAATCACTTATTGGATGCACAAGATTGGTTAAAAACCCTAATTGGACGAGAATAAGCCTTTGGAGGACGGAAATGACCTAAATGTTCAACCAATGACACAAATGTACTTATTGGATGCAAAAAATTGGTTAAAAACCCTAATTGGAGGAGAATATGCCTTGGGAGGACGAAAATAACCTAAATGTTCAAACAGTGACACAAAATCACTTATTGGATACACAAGATTGGTTCAAAACCCTAATTGAACGAGAATAAGCCTAGGGAGGATGAAAATGACCTAAATGTTCAACCAATGACACAAAATCACTTACTGGATGCACAAGATTGGTTAAAAACCCTAATTGGACGAGAATAAGCCTTGGGAGGACGAAAATGACCTAAATGTTCAACCAATGACACAAAATCACTTATTGGATGCACAAGATTGGTTAAAAACCCTAATTGGACGAGAATAAGTCTTGGGAGGACGAAAATGACCTAAATTATCAACCAATGACACAAATGTACTTATTGGATGCACAAGATTGGTTAAAAACCCTAATTGGACGAGAATAAGCCTTGGGATGACGAAAATGACCTAAATGTTCAACCAATGACACAAAATCACTTATTGGATGCCCAAGATTGGTTAAAAACCCTAATTGGACGAGAATAAGCATTGAGAGGGTGAACAATACCTAAATGTTAGACCAATGACACAAAATCACTTATTGGATGCACAAGATTGGTTAAAAACCCTAATTGGACGAGAATAAGCCTTGGGAGGACGAAAATGACCTAAATGTTCAACCAATGACACAAATGTACTTATTGGATGCACAAGATTGGTTAAAAACCCTAATTAGACGAGAATAAGCCTAGGGAGGACGAAAATGACCTAAATGTTCAACCAATGACACAAATGTACTTATTGGATGCACAAGATTGGTTAAAAACCCTAATTGGATGATCATAAGACTAGGGAGGACGAAAATGACCTAAATGTTTAATCAATGACACAAAATCACTTATTGGATGCACAAGATTGGTTAAAAAGCCTATTTGGACAAGAATAAGCCTAGGGAGGACGAAAATGACCTAAATGTTCAACCAATGACACAAAATCACTTATTGGATGCATAAGATTGGTTAAAAACCCTAATTGGACGAGAATAAGCCTTTGGAGGACGAAAATGACCTAAATGTTCAACCAATGACACAAATGTACTTATTGGATGCACAAGATTGGTTAAAAACCCTAATTGGACGAGAATAAGCCTTGGGAGGACGAAAATGACCTAAATGTTCAACCAATGACACAAAATCACTTATTGGATGCAAGGGATTGGTTAAAAACCCTAATTGGAAGAGAATAAGCCTTGGGAGGACGAAAATGACCTAAATGTTCAACGAATGACACAAAATCACATATTGGATGCACAAGATTGGTTAAAAACCCTAATTGGACGAGAATAAGCCTTGGGAGGACGAAAATGACCTAAATGTTCAACCAACGGCATAAAATCACTTATTGGATGCACAAGATTGGTTAAAACCCCTAATTGGACGAGAATAAGCCTAGGGAGTACGAAAATGACCTAAATGTTCAACCAATGACACAAAATCACTTACTGGATGCACAAGATTGGTTAAAAACCCTAATTGGACGAGAATAAGCCTAGCGAGGACGAAAATGACCTAAATTTTCAACCAATGACACAAATGTACTTATTGGATGCACAAGATTGGTTAAAAACCCTAATTGGACGAGAATAAGCCTAGGGAGGTCGAAAAATGACCTAAATGTTCAACCAATGACACAAAATCACTTATTGGATGCATAAGATTGGTTAAAAACCCTAATTGGACAAGAATAAGCCTTTAGAGGACGAAAATGACCTAAATGTTCAACCAATGACACAAATGTACTTATTGGATGCACAAGATTGGTTAAAAACCCTAATTGGACGAGAATAAGCCTTGGGAGGACGAAAACGACCTAAATGTTCAACCAATGACACAAAATCACTTATTGGATGCACAAGATTGGTTAAAAACCCTAATTGGACGAGAATTAGCCTAGGGAGGACGAAAATGACCTAAATGTTCAACCAATGACACAAAATCACTTATTGCATGCACAAGATTGGTTAAAAACCCTAATTGGACGACAATAAGCCTAGGGAGGACGAAAATGTCCTAAATGTTCAACCAATGACACAAATGTACTTATTGGATGCACAAGATTGGTTAAAAACCCTAATTGGACGAGAATAAGCCTTGGGAGGACGAAAATGACCTAAATGTTCAACCAATGACACAAAATCACTTATTGGATGCACAAGATTGGTTAAAAACCCTAATTGGACGAGAATAAGCCTAAGGAGGACGAAAATGACCTAAATGTTCAACCAATGACACAAAATCACTTATCGGATCCACAAGATTGGTTAAAAACCCTAATTGGACGAGAATAAGCCTTCGGAGGACGAAAATGACCGAAATGTTCAACCAATGACACAAATGTACTTATTGGATGCACAAGATTGGTTAAAAACCCTAATTGGACGAGAATAAGCCTTCGGAGGACGAAAATTACCTAAATGTTCAACCAATGACACAAATGTACTTATTGGATGCACAAGATTGGTTAAAAACCCTAATTTGACGAGAATAAGCCCTGGGAGGACGAAAATGACCTAAATGTTCAAACAATGACACAAAATCACTTATTGGATGCACAAGATTGGTTCAAAACCCTAATTGGACGGGAATAAGCCTAAGGAGGACGAAAATGACCTAAATGTTCAACCAATGACACAAAATCACTTATTGGATGCACAAGATTGGTTAAAAACCCTAATTGGACGAGAATAAGCCTTCAGAGGACGAAAATGACCTAAATGTTCAACCAATGACACAAATGTACTTATTGGATGCACAGGATTGGTTAAAAACCCTAATTGGACGAGAATAAGCCTTGGGCGGACGAAAATGACCTAAATGTTCAACCAATGACACAAAATCACTTATTGGATGCACAAGATTGGATCAAAACCCTAATTGGACGAGAATAAGCCTAGGGAGGACGAAAATGACCTAAATGTTCAACCAATGACACAAAATCACTTATTGGATGCACAAGATTGGTTAAAAACCCTAATTGGACGAGAATAAGGCTTGGGAAGACGAAAATGACCTAAATGTTCAACCAATGACACAAAATCACTTATAGGATGCACAAGATTGGTTAAAAACCCTAATTGAACGAGAATAAGCCTTGGGAGGACGGAAATGACCTAAATGTTCAACCAATGACACAAAATCACTTATTGGATGCACAATATTGGTTAAAAACCCTAATTGGACGAGAATAAGCCTTCGGAGGACGAAAATGACCTAAATGTTCAACCAATGTTACAAATGTACTTATTGGATGCACAAGATTGGTTAAAAACCCTAATTGGACGAGAATAAGCCTTGGGCGGACGAAAATGACCTAAATGTTCAACCAATGACACAAAATCACTTATTGGATGCACAAGATTGGTT